>PGFW01021666.1:17079-33507 GCA_003123925.1 Haematobia irritans
TGGATAGGATGAATTTTGTTCTTCCAGAGGCCTCCGGAGTTCAAATCTGTGATCGATTTATACGTGGCCATATATAATTGATGGACCCGATAATGGGACGGTCAAATTTCTGTATGGGTTTGTTAAAAGACTATATAAGCGTACACGCACGTACCAAAATTCCCGTCAACCGAATCGGGTGAATTTCTCTTCCAGAGGATTTCGGAAGTTCTCAAGATTGGGGATCGTTTTATTATGTGGGGCTATATAATTGTATGGACCTTATAGACCGAATTTTGCATGATTGTTAAAGAACTAGTACGTACACATCACGTACCCAAATTTCAAACCGGATCGGATGAATTTTGCTCTCCCAAGAGGCCGTTCGGAGTTCAAATTATTGCGGGGATCGGTTTTATATGGGGGCTTATATTATAAATTATGGACCCCGATATGGACCAATTTTTTAATGGCTGTTAAGAGACCTATAACTTATCACGTACGCAAATTTCAAACTGGATCGGAATGAAATTGTTTCTCTAAAGAGCCCTTCGCAATGCGCAAATGTTGGGGTCCGCTTGATATGGGGGCTATTACGTAAAAGTGGAACTGATATGGACGCAATTTTTGGCATGGTTGTTAGAGAACCGGTATAACTTACACCACCCGTACCAAATTTTCAACTAGAATTCGGATGAAATTTGTTTCTCGTAAGAACCGCCGCAAGCCATAAATCTGACGGACGGTTTATATGGGGGCTTATACGTACAGCGTGCCAATATGGACAGTAAGTTCAATAAGCCCGCCTCATCCTATTGGTGGAGGGTATAAAAGGGTTTAATATAGGCTTTGTGATTGAGGTAACTTTTACCACAACTCTAATGTATATTTGATTGTGGAATAACTGTCTTTAGTAGAACATTTTACGCCAGGTTTTTCCATCGGTGGATGAATCATAGATTCGCCCCTGAATCCGAACTTACGCCCAACTTTTATTGGGCCTCAAGCATGAGATGTTGTTGTCAAGATTAATAGAAATCATGTTTTAATTTCACTTTAATAATTTTTAAGTTATTAAATAACATAACAGGCGAAAATCAAGTCATTTTAAAGCTAGAAAACCAAATTATTGTTTCGGACTTAAAGGTTTTAAAAAGTCCTCACTTGACAATCCTGATGAAATAGTGCTCCATGTTTGTGTTTGAATAGTTCTCTTTGTCATTTTCAATAATTCCATAATAAATACTGACTTTAATTGGTAATTGAAAAAATAACAGACATTTATAGCCATAAAAGTGGATTACTCCTTGCTGCGCGGGTCATTTATCGTCTTGAATAAATTAATAAATCATATAATTTTACTGGCCATATTAAAGGCGAAAAAATTAAAAACGTAATTAAAAAATAACAAAAGCGCAAAATACAAAAATCCTTTAAACAACAACCAGCTTAATTTATTTGCTATAAGCTTTGTATAATCGTATATTTCATTTAATAGAAAAATTATTAAGGTGTGAACACAGGGACCATTTTTATGGCACCGGAACAACTTTGCCTCCATTTAGTTCGATTGTTAATTTCGCAATGATGACTACTCCTCCAAAACCAATAATGGTTTGGAATAGCTCCATAAACCTGGAGTAGCAGTAGGCGATCAGAGGCAAACAATTTTATTTGCTACCATTCCACTTCATTCAGGACACATTGGAAATCTGTCGAAAAACTTAACAAACGCGCAATCGCAGCAATGGCAATACATGGCGGTTTGTGCATGGCTGGCTTTTTGGCTTAGCATGGACCAGCAGGCGGCCAAGCAGATTCAATACCTGTAATTAATTTCAAGGTGATTTCATACAATTTCAGTTTTTTTCAAAGAAGTGAAAAAACAAAGTTAATACGAAAAAATCCAGTGAACGAGTTAAACGGATGCGTTATTTGAATACTCCTTTTAATCAATACAGAACATATAACTATGATAAAAGGATGTGCCACGAACCGCATTGGTGGATTAGCTTGAAGGAACTAAACCAGTTTTGTTCCCTGGGGCCATCAACAAACTGTAGTGTAGTCAAGCTTCGGAGGCAAACAAAAAAGAAACCATTGGCAACGCAATAACATCCTGCTAAACCTGGTAAAAGCTCCAGAGAAGAAAAAAAAACATATGAATTTTCCATTAACATGTAAGTTTTGATTTTTAAATCGAAGCTGGCCGCTGTTCATAGCAACAATCCGAATGGGAAGGTAAACCAGAATTTCCTCCATTATTTTCCATCCTTCTATGGTATGGAGAATGAAGGTGTGGAATTTGAAGCCATGTTGCTAATCATAAACCTAGGGGATTGGAAAGAGAGAAGGTATTTACAAAAAATTATCAAAATAACATAATGATGCTTAAGTTCAGCCTGGAACCGAAGTTCATATTTACTGGCCTTCCCATTATTGAAGGAACACATAGAATATCAAAAATTTGTGTCGCTATTCCCACGTTTTTCACAAGAACGAAAAAATGAATTTTGGTTCCTCTATTTTAAAAAAGGAATGTCATATAAAAAACATTTTAAAATATTAAAAATATCTATTATTTGAATCCATTTAAAAATATTCATTATTTGAATATTAGTGTAATACAGGGTGGAATGATATGTATTGTAAACCATAAAACTTTGACAAAATTCTTCTATTGAAATAAAAATTTTGGACAAAATATTGTTCTTATAGAAATAAAATTTTGTCCACAACAATTTGTATAGAAAAATAATAATGTTGAACAACACATTTTCTTATAGAAATAAATTTGACAACCTTTCTTATATGGAATAAAAATCTTTGACAATAATTCGTTCTATCGAAAGGAAAAATTTTGTCAATTATTTTAATCTCCATGAGAAAAACTTTGTCCAATTTGTAAGTTCGGCTTATATAAAAAGTGTGTCCAGATTTTATAGAAAATTTTGTCAATTGTTATTTCTAATCAGAGAATTTTTGTCAATAACGTTTAATTTCTATACAAAATTGTTGTCAAAAATTTATTTTCTTATATAAAATTTCGGTGCAGAAATTTTATTTCTTTTAAAAAATTGTGTCCAATTTTATTATCTGTAGAAAAATTTTGCAGACGACAGTTTAATTTCTATATGAAAATTATATGTCAACTATTTATTTCCATAACGAAACCTATTTTGTCAACATGTTATTAGTAATATCGAAAATTTTGTCAAAATTTCATTTTATAGAAAATTTGTCCAAAATCTTCATTTCTAAATAGACAAAATTTTTGTCAAAAAATTTCATTTCTATAAGAAAATTCCCCGACCAGAAGTGCTTAATCAGCGCTGAGAAAGTTTTGCCAAATTTAATTTCTATAAGATAAATGTTGTCAATATTTGATTTCTATAAGAAAAATTTTGTCCAATTTTTTGTTTAGGGCAGTACCCGAACCTATCAAAATCCCTTTTTCTGAGGTTTGCAAGTGTAGTTCACTTTGAGTGTTGAAGTGAAATTAACCACGAGATTTATTCTGATAATTGGTTGATAGTTTTGCTGCAAGTAGAAGATGCTGATGAGGAAATGTTGGTAAGTTCCGAAACAGCTTGTCACATCCATCCAATCTTGGGCAGTCTATAGGGCTTTGCTCAAATAAATTTGACAAGCCATAATCTTTTTCCATCTGTGGTATAAGCTAACACTTGTAGTTTAAGTCCCAATGCATGGCTTTAAGCTGAGATCAAAAACAACAATAAACAGGTTTTGATTTCCTATAGAAAAGGTTTGTCCAATTTTTATAGAAAATTTTGTCAAAGTTTTTTTTTTCTATTGAAAAATTCCCACAGAATTTTTTATCAGGCTGAGAGTTTTGTCAAAATTTTATTTACTATAGAAAAGTCGCCAATAAGTAATTTCCAATAAGAAAAAATTTTGTCCAAATTTTTATTTCATATAAAAAAAGTTTGTCCTTAGTTTTTATAGAAAATTGTGATCCAAAATTTATTTCTACTAGAAAGATTTTGTCAAAAATTTCTTGTCAAAACATATTATTTCTAATAAAACTTGCGTCAAAGAAATTTTTATTTTTGTAGATCAATTTTGTTTCATTTTAATTTCTAATAGAAAATTATGTCAACATCCATTTCCTATAAGAAAATTTTGTCAACAATGTTAATTACTAATATGAAAATTTTGTCAAAACTTGTCAGTTTTATAGAAAAAATTTGTCAACATTTCATTTCAAATAGAAAAATTCCCTTAAACAGAAGTTTTTGTCAGCTGAAAGGTTTTGTCGAACATTTTGTTTCTATAGAAATGGTTTCAAATATTTAATTTCTATAGAAAAATTTTGTCAATTTTTTATTTTCTATAAAAAAGTATTGTCCAATTTTTTATATAGAAAGTTTGTCAAAAATTTATTTCTATTCGAAAATTCCCACAAGAAGTTTTATCTAGCTGAGAGGTTTTGTCAAAATTTTATTTCTATAGAAAATGTTCGCCAAGTATTTTATTTCCATAGAAAATTTTGTAGCAATTTTATTTCTATAATAAAAGTGTTGTCCAGTTTTTGTAGAAAAAATTTTGTCAAATTTATGTTCTACAGAAAATTTTGTCAAACTTTATCTTCTATAACAAATGTTGTCAAAATTTAATTCTATATAAAACTGTGCGTCCAGAAAATTTTATTTTTAGTAGACCTAATTTTGTTTCAATTTTATTTCTATAGAAATTATGTCAACAATTTATTTCTATAGAAAATTTTGTCCAAAAATTTCCATTTTTAAAGAAGAATTTTAGTCAAAATTTCATTCTATAGAAAATTTTGTCAAAATCATTTCCTAATAGAAAAAATTCCCCACAGAAGTTTTTATCTAGCTGAGAAGTTTTTTGTCATAAATTTAATTCTATGAAATATGTGTCCAATATTTTATTTCTATAGAAAATTTTGGTTCCAAATTTTGATTTCTATAAAAGTTTCTGTCCAAATTGTTATAAAAAATTTTATTTCTGGCAGAAATTTTTGTCGAAATTTTTATTTTCTATAAGAAAAATTTTTGTCAAAATTTTATTTCTAATATAAAATATTCGCAAATGTTTCTTATTTCTTAAATAAAATTTTTTGAACACAAATTTTATTTCTGTAAGAAAATTTCGTACCAAATTTATTTCTATAGAAAATTTTGGTCAACATTTCATTTCTATAGAAAACGTTTTTCAAATATTTTTATTTCTGTAAGAAAATGTCAATATTTTATTTCATAGAAAATTTTGTCCAATTTTATTCTAATAAAAAAGTTTGTCCAATTTTTATAGAAAATTTTGTCAAAAATTTATTTCTATTGAAAATGTCAATATTATAGTTTCTATAGAAAAATTTTGTCCCAATTTTTTATTCCTTATAAAAAAGATTGTCCCAAGTTTTTTAAATAGAAAATTTTGTAAAAAATGATTATTTTCTATAGAATTTTGTTCTTAATTTTATTAATCGAGTATTAAAATTTTTGGTCAAATTTTTTATTTATAGAGAAATTTCGTCAAAAATTTTTATTTCTATAGAAAAATGTTGTCAATATTTTGATTTCTAATAGAAAATTTTGTCCAATTTTTATTTCTATAAAAAAGTTTGTCCAATTTTTATGAGAAAAGTTTTTGTAAAAATTACTTTCTCGTTGGAAAACTTTCCACAGAAAGTCTTAATCAGCTGAGAGGATTTGTCCAAAAATTTTATTTGCTATAAGAAAATGTCATAATTTTATTTTCTATAGACAATTTTTGTCCTACTCTTTATTTCTATAAAAAAGTTTGGTCCAATTTTATAGAAAAAAATTGTCAAAATTTTATTTCTACAAGAAAATTGTGTCAAAAATTTTATATTCTATATCCAATATTCTGTTTCACAAATTTTAATATCTAAGAGAAACATTTCGTCAAAAATTTTATTTCTATATAAAATTTTGTGTCCAAGTTTTATTCCTATAGAAAATTTGTAAAATTATTATTTGTAATAACAAAATTTTTCAATAGTTTATTTCTATGGAAAATTTTGTAAAAATTTTGTTTAATTTTATTTCTAATAGAAAAGTTTGTCCAATTTTCTAAAAAATTTTGTCAACTTTTATTTACATTTTGTCCAAATTTTATTCCTACAACGAGCAAAAATTTGCAAAAATTTATTTTTATAGAAAAATTTTGTCATTATTTAATTTCTATAGAAAATTTTGTAAATCTTTAGTTCTATTAGAAATTTTTGTCTGAATTTTATTTCTAAAGAAAATTTTGATCCAAATTTATTTTCTAATGGAAAATTTTGTCCAAAATTTATTTCCTAATAGAAAATGTCTCGTGACTAAACCTTATTATTTCGAAGGAAAATTTTTCAAAATTTTAATTTCTATAGAAAATTATTTGTCAAATTCTTTATTTATAGAGAAAAATTTTTTCAAAAATTTTATTTCTGTAGAAAATTTTGTTCAATTTATTTCTATAAGAAAATTATGTCAACATTTTCATTTCTATTTTTTATTATTTTTTATAGAAAATTCCCACAGAAGTTTTTATTCAAAATTTTATGTCTTATAGAATTATTTGTGGCAAATTTATTTTAATATAGAAAAATTTTTCAGATATTATTATTTCTAATAAAAAATTGTCCAAATATTAAGTTCTATTGAAAAATTTTGTCCTAAATTTATTTCTAAAAGAAAATTTTGTTCAATTTTTTATTATCTATAGATAGTTTTTATAAAAAATTTATTTTATAGAAAATTTTTTATTAAAAAATATTTATAGTAATAAATTTTTTCAAAATTCGTATAAGAAAATTGTAATTGAAGGGGATCGAGTGTATGGAGATACAACAAAGCTCCATTTGATCCGAATATACTAAGTCTTTGTATGTGATCGTTTTTTGGATAATGCTTTGCTTTTTCTTTGTTATGTTCGCTCATTTGACTAAACGGTGCGCGGATTGGAACTCTCAATCTCTGATTCCTGGGCTGATTAACGGTTCAACATAGTGGTTTTGTGTGACAGGGTGGCGAATAATAATGTTAGGATACCCAATAAATTGGCGAATATGTAGGATTACCAGCTCCATAAACCCAAAACAATCTTATTGGTATCAAAAGTAAAAAAAATTGAAAAGTCATATTAAAAAAAATTAATCTGATCCAAATAAAAAATATTGAAACTAATTAATTTTTGTTCAAATTAAATTTTTTTAATCTATTAATTTTTAAATAGAATATTTTTTATGACCTCAATTATGACTTTATTGGAAAAAATTTTGTGATTTTTTTTTCTTTAGCATGGCAAGATAGACGGATATTCCAGCTGTTACCCCGATATTTAAAACTTTTGTTTGAAACTCTCTATAGTCATAGGTTAGGTTAGGCAATAGTGGCTAACCAGACTTACCAATAATCACTTGTACTCTTCAATCCATTGTGATACTGTAGGTGGTGAACTTCTCTCTTATCAATAAATGCAGCTTGAATTCCATATTTAGCTTAACGAAGCAGGACCTCCTTGTTTATAAGGAAAGTTTTCATATTGACGATAAAAACCATTTTTAGAGCTTTGACAAACTCAGGGAGAATAGAGCCATGAAAGATGAAGAAAGATGAATTTTTTTGTAAATTAAAACATCTCTTAATGGAAATGCCCTAAACTTCGTATGTTGCTCTTCTCTATATTTTTGTATCCGCGCCGTTTATCATAAATATTATAGTGATGATATTTTTTCTATTTTTTTGAGGATAGCACTTTGAAGATTGGACAGAACGATATTCAGATGTAGTTCAACGACAGTACAGTATCTTTCTCATCGTTGTAGCTTTGCAATCACTTTGATACCAACTGTGTCTAAGCAAGGAGGACACAGCATGTCTTACTGGTAAACCTCTGTTCCGAAAGGAGTATTGGTTTGATTGGTTTGTAAATGTCAAGCAAACCAAACGATAAATCAATACCTTACTAAAATACTTCCAGCTTCCATACGTTGTCATTCAGGGCATCCAAGCTATCAAAGGAAATTATTAATTGATGCCAAGTTCCCATAGTTAATTAACATTGAAGCTCTCTAGTAGAAAACCGGTATAAAGGAATAAAGAAAAACTGATTAAAGTCAACATATCTAAAGGATGTACAAAAAATAATTTGAAATTTGAAGTTTATGGAGAAATGGATGACCTAACCCAAAGTAGAAATACTTTCATAAAAATAAATTTTGTAACTCCTGCAAGTCAAATATTGTTTGTAATTAAACAATGAAAAGGAAGATGGCCTTAATTGCTTTACAGCTTCGATGAATGGATAATGATGGCTAAATGGACAATTAAATTCGCCGAGTTTTTGTTGTCATTTTCATCATTGTTTTAAACATCAAAAGGATTTCAACTCGTACCGATGTAGTTTTAGTTGTTGTAGTGTAACTTGCACATATTTGCTGGTAACGTCGTTAATTTTGTGATATTCTCATTCTTACATAATATATGTGCCATAAGTTCCATGGATGTGGATTCTATAATAAAAAACAAAATCTTCCGCGGAAAATCATCCCCAAGCTCCATTTCTGACTGTCTCCCGGTTCATTGAATATGTGTATTCAAAGGTATGATTGTCAAATGGCAACACATCTGGAATAAAATATAACTCAAATATAATTTCAGAAAGATAATTTGGCGAAGGCCTGAAATAGGGTTACTACGATGGGTCTTGGTTAGGTTAAGTTGTTAGAGGTATGACATCAATTTTGTTTTGAATTGTAATGTTGGACCAGTAAGGGAAGCTCACCTGTGGTGCAATGGTTAGCATGCCCACCTTGCATACACAGAGGTCGTGGGTTCCGATTCCCTGCTTCGAACCGAACACCCAAAAAGTTTTCAGGCGGTGGATTATGCCCACTTTCAGTATTACTGGTGACCATTTCTGAGGTTTCCGGAAAGCTTCTCTCTTATCATTGAAAGTAACTGCCCGATTCGCAAACTGTTAAGCTCAATGACAAGGATCCTCGCTTTTTATAGCCGAGTCCGAACGGCGTTCCACATTGCAAGTGAAAACGGCAGACTTAGAGAAGCTTTTGAAAAGCCTCAGAATGTCAAACCAGTATTACTGAAGTGGCATAATCCACCGCTGAAAAACTTTTTGGTGTTCGTCGAAGCTAGGAATCGAATCCCACGACCTGTGTATGCAAGGGTGGGCAATTGCTAACATTGCAGTCGCCGCCACGGTGGCTCCCTATATCTGGTCCAACATCAATTCAAAACAAAAATTGATGTCATCCTACTTACAACTTAACGCTAACCAAACCCATCGTTAGTAACCCTCCACTTCAGGCCTTTCCAAAAATCTTATGCTTCTCGAAATTATATGAGTGATAGTTTTATTCCAGTGGTTGCCCCATTGACATCATACCTCTGAATACACATATTCAACTGAAACGGAGACAGTCAGAAATGAGCTTGGGGATGGTTTTCGCGGAATTTTGTATATAAATCCAACATCCCAATGGACTTTTGGCACATATAATGTAAGAATGAGAATATCACAAAATAAAACGAGTTAACCAAGCAATATGGGCAAGTTACGCACCTAACAACAAACTAAAACTACATCTGTACGAGTTTTGAATACCTGATGTTAAAAACAAATGAGAAAAATGACAAACAAAAACTCGCTGAATAAATGTCCCCATTTTAGCATCAATTATCAATCATCGAAGCGGTGTTTACAGCAATTAAAGGCATCTTCTTTCATGTGTTTATACAAAAAATATTTTGACTTGCAGGCAGTTACAAAAATATTTTATGAAATATTTCTTACTTTTGGTAGGTCATCCATTCTCGCATTCTAACTCAATATTCAAATATTTTTGTCATCGCTTTAAGATATGTTGACTATACAAGTTTCTCATTTATTCCTTTATACCGGTTATTCTACTAGAGAGTCTCAATGTTAATACTAATGGGAACTTGGTCAATTAAGTAATTTCCTTTTGATAGCTTGATCCTAGAAGATTGACAACGTATGGAAGCTGGAAGTATTTGTAAGGTAATGATTATTGTGGTTTGTGTTGACATTTAAGGGAGGAAGAAGACGCAATCAACCAGTACTCCCCTTTCGGGAAGGCAGAGTTTACCATAAGACATGCTGTTCCTTCCTTCTTAGAAGCAGTGGTATCAAGTGAATTGCAAAAAGTGACTAACGATGAAGAAAGATATGTACTGCTCGTTGAACTACATCTGAATATCTCTGTCCAAAACTCAAAGGCTATCCTCAAAAAAAATAAGAAAAATATATCACTATTAATAATATGATAAAACGGGATACAAAAATATAGAAAAGATGCCAACAAAAATAGAAAGTTAGGGGCATCTTCTCCAATTAAGAAGAATGTTTTAAGTTACAAAAAAAATCATCTCTTGATTTTTCAAATGGCTCTATTCTCCCTGCAGTTGTCAAAGGCTTCTAAAAATGGTTTTATCGTAATATGAACTTTCCTATAAAAAGGAGGTCCTTCCTTCCGTTTAAGCTAAATATGGAATAGAGGGCTGCATTTATTGTATAAGATGAGAAGATTCACCACCTACAGTACTCACAAATGGATTGAAGAGTACAAGCTGAATTATTGGTAAGTCTGTGTTTGCCACTAATGCGTAACTAACGCTATGACCTAATGAGGAGTTCACAAAACAAAAGTTTAAATATCGGGGTAACAGCTGGAATATCCGTCTATTCTTGCCAAGCTAAAGAAAAAAAAATCAAGGCGAAAAAATTTTTGAGGGGCCCAAAATTAAAGTTCATAATTGGTCATAAAAAAATATTCTATTAAAAAAATTTAATAGATTAAAAAAAATTAATTGAAACAAAAATTTAATAGTTTCAATTATTTTTTATTTGGATCAATTAAATTTTTTTAATTGACTTTCAATTTTTTTACTTGATACCAATAAAGATTGTTTGGTTTAGGAGACTGTAAATGTCCTAACATATTCGCAGCAATTTATTTGGGATCCTACATATTTATCGACCACCCTGTTGGCGAGCAATCTTCCTAAAACCACTATGTTGAACCGTTAAATCATAGCCCCAGGAATCAGAGATGAGAGTCTCCAATCCGCGCAACTCGTAGTCAAAGATGGCCGAAAACAAAACAAAACATAAGAGAAAGGCAAAAAGCATTATCCAAAAAACGATCAGCATACAAAGACTTATATATTCGGATCAAATGGACTTTTGTTGTAGCTCTCCATACCACCTCGAATCCTTCAATACAAATTTTCTATACAATTTGAAAAAAATTTATTTTACTATAAAATAATTTTTTTAATAAAAATTTCTATAAAAAATAAATTTTTATAAAAACTTCTATAGAAAAAATGTTGAACAAAATTTTCTTTAAGAAATAAAATTAGGACATAAATTTTCAAATAGAAACTAAATATTGAACAAAAATTTTGTTGATGAGAAATAAAAAATATTGAAAAAATTTCTATATAAAATAAAATTTGCCAGCAAATATCTATAGACATAATTTTGATTAAAACTTCTTGTGTGAATTTTCTATAAAAATTAAATTTTGACAAAATTTTCTATAGAAATGAAATGTTGACATAAAATTTTTCTATAGAAAATAAAATTTGAACAAAATTTTCTAACAGAAATAAAATTTGAAAAATTTTTCTCTATAAAATAAAAATTTGGACCAATATTTTTCTATAAGAAATAAAATTTGAAAAAATTTCCGCTATCGAAATAAAGTTTATGACGAAATTTTCTATAGAAAATAAATTGGACAAATTTTGACCATAAGAAATAAAATGTTGGAGCAAAATTTTCTTTAGAAAATAAAAAATCAGACAAAAATTTCGTATAGAACTAAAGATTTGACAAAAATTTCTATAGAAATAAAAATATTGACAAAATTTCTATAAAAATAACATTTTGACAAAAATTATTCTGTAGGAATATAAATTTGGACAAAATATTGTAATAGAAATAAAATGTTGAACAAAATTTTTAAAAATTGGACAAACTTTTATAGAAATAAAATAAAACAAAATTTTTTACAAAATCTTTCCGATAAGAAATAAACTGAATTGACAAGAATTTTGTATAAAAAATAAAATTTTTACAAAATTTTCTATAATGAATAAAACTTGGCAAAAATTTTTATAGAAATAAAATTTTGAACGGAAATTTTCTCTAAGATATAAAATGTTATGACAGAATATTTGTATAAAATAAAATTTTGGACACAATTGTTTTGTAGAAATAAAAATTTGAACAAATTTTTTTCTTAAAATTGACAAACTTTTTATAGAAATAAAAAAGTGGAACAAATATTGTCTATAGAAATAAAATTATGAACATTTTCTATAGAAATAAATTTGACCAAATCCATTCGTCAGCTGAAAGAGAACCTTCTGTGGAAATTTTCAAACAGAATAACAATTTTTACAAAATTTTCTAATAAAAATTGGACAAACTTTTTTATAAGAAATAAAAAGATTGGACAAAATTTTTCTATAGAAAATAAAATATTGACTAACAATTTTCGTATAGAAAATAAAATTTGACGAAATTTTTCTCTATAAAATAAAAATTTGACAAAATTGTTATATCGAAATAAAATTAAGACAAAATTTTCCTATAAGAAATAACATTTTAACAAAATTTTATATAAAAATTGGACAAGTCTTTTTATAGGAATAAAAATTGGACAAAAATTTTCAAGTAGAAATATAATATTGACATTTCAAAATAGAAATAAAATTTTGACAAAATTTTCTATAAAAATTGGGACTAAAACTTTTTAAGAAACATAAAAAAATTTGGACAAAATGTCTTCTATAGAAATAAAAATATTGACATTTTTCTACAGAAATAAAATATTTGAAATACGTTTCTAATAGAAATGAAATGTTGAACAAAATTGATCGGAGTGAGAGAGATTAAAAATTTGAACGAAATTTTCTACAGAAATAAAATTTGGTCAAAAATTTTATAGAAAATAAAAATTTGTGCGAAATTTTTTAATATAAGAAATAAAAATTTTGACAAAATTTCTATAGAAATAAAATTTCGTACCAAAAATTTTCTGTGCGAGAAAGGATAAAATGTTGTTAGTAGAACAATGTGGACAGACACTTATTTATAGAAATCAAAAAGTATGAACAAAAATTTTCTATAGAAATAAAATATTGACAAGGCACATATTCATAAAATAAAAATTTGACAAAACCTTCTCAAGCTGATAAAAACTTCTGTGAATTTTTCTATAGAAATGAAAATTTGACAAATTTTCTATAGAAATGAAATTTTTGACAAAATTTTCTATAAAATGAAAATTTTGAACAAAATTTTCTATAGAAACTGAAATGTTTGAGTCAATAATTTTCTATTTAGAAAATAAAATTGAAACAAAAAATTGTCCTACAAAAATAAATTCTTGAACGCAGTCTTTATAATAGAAATAAAATTTTGACAAACATAATTTTTATAGAATAAAGTTTTTGACAAAACTTTTCGTAGAAATCAAAATTTTGAACAAAAATTTTTCTAACAAAAAACTGGACCAAACTTTTTTATAGAAATAAAATTGTAACAAAATTTCTATGGAAAGTAAATATTGGCGACATTTCTAATATAAATAAATTTTGAACAAAACCCTCTCAGCTGATAAAAACTTCTGTGGAATTTTCAATAGAAAAAATTTTTGACAAAAACTTTCTTATAAAATTGCGACAATACTTTTTTATTAGAAATAAAATTGACAAAATTTTCAATATAGAAATAAAAGTATTGAAACATTTTCTTATAAGAACAAAATAGTTGACAAAACCTATTCGAGCTGAACAAAAACTTCCTGTGGAAATTTTCTAATTTGAAAATGAAATGTTGAAACAAATTTTTCTATAAACACTGAAAATTTTGACAAAATTAATTCTATATGTAATAACAGTTGACAAAATTTTCTATAGAAATGGGAATGTTTGGACATAATTTTCTATAGAAAATAAAATTGAAAACAAAATTGTCTACAAAAAATAAAAATTTTGACGAAGTTTTATATACGAAATAAAATGTTTGACAAAAATTTTTAAAGAAATGAGACAAAATTTTCTGTAGAAATAAAATTTTGACAAAATTTTCTATAAAAACTGGACAAACTTTTTTATAGAAATAAAAATTGACAAAATTAATTCTATGGAAAGTTACTCTTTGGCCGACATTTTCTATAGGAAATAAAATTTTGACAAAACCATCTAAGCTGATAAAAATTCTGTGGGAATTTTCAATAGAAAAAAATACTTTGAAACAAAATTTTCTATAAAAAATTGGAACAAACCTTTTTATAGAAAATCAAACTGTATTGTTGTCTTTTGAATCTCAGCTTAAAGCCATCGATTGACCTAAGACTACAAGTCGTAGGCTAACCAAACAGCAGGAAAAGTTATGCTTGTCATAATTTATTTGATCGCAAAGCCCTAATAGACTGCAAGATGGTTGGATGTACAGCTGTTCGGGCAATTACCACATTCCTCATCAGCATCTTCTACTTGCAAGCAAAAAACTATCAAACCCAATTATTCAGAATAAAATTCGGGTAATCACTCAACCCAAAGAAACTACACTGAACCTTTCAGAAAAAGGGTTTGATAGTCGGTACGCCTAAGACAAAAAAATGGACAAATATTTTCTATAGAAATCAAACATAATTGACAAACATTTTCTATAAAATAAAATGTTTGGCAAAACCTTTCTCAAGCTGAATTAAGATCTTCGTGAATTTTCTATAAGAAAATGAAATTGTTGACAAAATTTTCTATTAGAAATGAAAATTTTGACAAAATTTTCTAATAAAAATGAAATTTTCTGACAAATAATTTTCTATACTAATAACATGTTGACAAAAATGTTCTATGAAATGAAATGTGAACATAAATTTCTATAGAAATAAAGCTTTGGGCAAAATTTCTACAGTAATAAAATTTGGACACAATTTTTTAAAGAAAAAAATTTTGACGAAATTTTATATAGAAATAAAATTTTGACAAAATTTTGTAATAGAAATAAAGTTTTGAACAAAATTCTCTGTCAGAAATAAAATTTTGAACAAAATTTCTATAAAAATCTGGACAAAACTTTTTTATAGAAATTACAAATTGGCAAAAATTTTCTATGGAGATAAAATATTGACAACATTTTCCTTTCAATAGAAGAATTTTGTCAAATTAATTTTTGATTCCTATAGAAATGTTGTCAAAATTTTATTTCTATAGAAAATGTTGTCCAAACATTTTATTCTCTATACAAAATTGTGATGAAAATTTTATTTCTATAGAACAATTTTGTCAAAATTTTATTTCAATAGAAAGAATTTTGTCAAATTTTATGTTTTACAATCACATATCATCCACCCTGCTATAACACTAATATTCAAATAATGAATATTGTTTTAAATATTTTCAAAATCAAATATGAAATATTTTTAATATTTTAAAAAATTTTTTAATCTGAAACATTCCTTTTAAAATAAGGAGGAACCAAATCAATGTTTCGTTCTGTGAAAAAACGGGGGAAACAGGTACACAAAATTTGATATCTAGTGTTCCTTCAAAATGGTGAACGGGTATATGGAACTTCCGTTCCAGCCTGAATTAAGCCATCATTTTATTTGATAAATTTGTAAAATATTCTCCCTGCTTCCAATCCCCGAGGTTTATTGATAGCAACATGGTTCAATTCACACCTTCCATCTTCCTGACCATATGCAAGTGGAAAATTAATGGAGGAAAATCTGGTTACCTCCGCATTCGGATGTTGCTATGAAACAGCGCCAGCTTCGATTTAAAAATCAAACTTCATGTTAATGGAAAATTCATTGTTTTTTTTCTTCTCTGGAGCTTACCAGGTTTAGCAGGATGTATTGGTTGCCAATGGTTTCCTTTTTGTTTGCTCGAAGCTGACTACACTACAGTTGTTATGGCCCCAGGGGAGCAAACGGTAGTCCTGTCAAAGCTTCCACCATGCGGTTCTGGCACATCCTTTATTCATAGTTATTGTTTGTAATTTGATAAAAGGATATTCATAACGCATCCGTTTAACTCGTTCATGGATTTTTCGTTTAACATTTTGTTTTTTTCACTTCTTGAAAAACTGAAAATTGTATGAAATCACTTGAAATTAATTACAGTTTGAATTGCTGGCCGCCTGCTGGTCCATGCTAGCCAAAAGCCAGCCATCACAAACCGCCATCGATTGCCATGCTGCGATGCGCGTTGTTAAGTTTCGACAATTTCACATTGTCCTGAATGAAGTGGAGTGGTAGCAAATAAAATGTGATGCCTCTGTCGCTACTGCTACTCCAGGTTTATGGAGCTTCCCATTGTTGGTTGGAGGAGTAGTCATCATTGCGAAATTAACAATCGACTAATGGGGCAAAAGTTGTTCGGTGCCATA
>PGFW01021675.1:14669-32988 GCA_003123925.1 Haematobia irritans
TGAAGCTCCCTTTAGTGTCCGTTAGCCTAAGGAAACTTTTAAACCTACCACTATGGACATTATCTGTCATCTTGCCTATATATTCCACATGTCAGCTAGGAAACTTTAACTGCTGACATATTTTAACCCTGCGCCACACTCATTGAACAGGGTATTATAAGTTAGTGCATATGTTTGTAACAACCCACAAGGAGACAGATAGACACATGGCTGTCTTGGCAATAATGCTCAGGGTGGGTCCCCTGAGTCCATATAAACATGTCCGCCTGTCCGGTCTGTCCGTCCGTCCGGTCTGTCTCGTGGAACACATTTTTATGCTGATCAATTCTAGTTGCATTTATGTCCAATCGCCTTCAAAATTTGCGCTGTTCCTAATTGTCAGATAGAAACCCTATTGTTTTGGAAGAAAATCGATTCAGATTTAGATATAGCTCCCATATATATCTTTTTCGCCCGATATACACTTATTACTGGACCCAGAAGCCAGAGTTTTATCCGACGATTAGCCTATGAAATTTTGCACTAGGACCTACAATTAAGTAATTATAGTCATGTGTCCAAATTTGTTTGAAATCGGTTCAGATTTTTTAGATATTAGCTTCCATATAGTATTTTTCGCCCCCGATATGCGAACTTTATGGCCCCAAGAGCCAGAGTTTTGGCCCAATTTGGTGAAAATTTGGCACTAGGAGTACAATTAGTAATATGTCATGTGTGCCAAATTTTGATTGAAATCGCTTTCAGATTTAAGATATAGCTCCCATATATTATGTTTTTCTGATTTCGACAAAAATGGGTTCCAAAATACCAACATTTTCCTTGCTTAAATCCCCACTGCTAGTCAAAAAAAAAATGATAAAAATTACTTCTGAATTTCGCTAAACTTCTAATAAATATATATCGATCGATAAATCATAAAAATAAACCTTTGCGAAGTTTCCTTAAAATTGCTTCAGATTAAATGTTCCCATATTTGTTTTTTTACTAAAAATGTGTTCCACCCTAGTGCATAGCCAAATTAAATTTTTGGTTCTATTAGATTTTGGAAAAGTCTATCAAATTCTGTCCAAATCGCAGTGATATTTAAATGTATGATATTTGCGACAAACCTTTATATATAGCACCCAACACATTTGACGGAATGTGATATGGTATCGAAAATTTGTTAGATCTACAAAGTGCGTGCAGGGTATAATTATAGTCGGCCCCGCCCGGCTTAGACTTTTCTTTACTTGGTCAGTTAAAGTTAACCGCGAGAGAGAAGATTCTTTGCCAAGTTTATTTTCTGTTAACTGGCCAGTTTAAAAGCCTAACTGAAGCTACAGGAAAATGGCCGGCTTAAATAATGAAATTTTCATTTAAAATAAAGTTTATTAATCTTTGCTTCTTTCAAAAAAATTAAATTTAGGGCACACATTTTGGAAATGTGCGTCCGTCCATTAAAGTTGTATGTCCTTGAACTAAGGCAAACTTTCCTTAAAGTAAAGAAACACCTTCTTGATTTAAAGAAATCATCCTTAAATTAACTGAATTATTGAATCTTTAAATTTAAGATAAAATTCGCTTCAAATATAGGCCTTAAGAAAGACTTATTTGAGGATTAAACATCTTTCGTTTAACCGTTTAAATGCGTTACTGTATCTTTGAAGATACACCAGGAAAAAATCCGTACGCTCTTTACAATTTCATGAAATCAAGTTTTTTTGTATCTTAATACATTCATAGCGCTATTTCTAAAAATATTTGTTTCCCGGACAAAACGTGTTGTACTTTGAGTAATCGTGCAAGCTCAAAAATAAAAATCAAATTTTTGATCAAAAATTAAAAAAATTCAAATTGGAATTTAGAATATTTACAAGAGATAAAAGTAATGTGGTTAAAAAAAGCAGATTCTCTACTAAAAACCAAATTGTTTATTGTAAATAAAAAATTTAGTTTAATTTGGCCACCGTATTTTTTAAGAATACACCACAATTTTGTCAAAAAAACACGTTTTTATGGAAAAATGCTGCGTATAAAGATCCCAGCAAAAAAATTTGGAATTTATCCAAAAGGCCCACAACTTTAAAAGAGACTTCCAGAAGATGCACTCCAATGATGTTCTTTATTTTTAACTACCCAGGAAGCTTCTTTTACTTCCAATTTTTATAACTTGGTTTTTTTTCATACTTAATGAGCGTAATTTTTAACTTTTTTGTTTCAAGAGGTTAAAAACAGATCTAAGAATTCCATAAAATCGTACAAATCATTTAAATTTTGTCGGAACAAAATACTAAATCCAATCTGAAAAAAATTAGTGAATTTTTCAAAATATTTGAGGTCTAACGTTTTCCGACAAGCGTTAGGCAATCCATTAAAAATTATAAAAAATATTTTATTTGACAACAATCATCACATAATTTTTTTAATTTACATCCAAAAACATTGAATTCGATCACACCTAAAGAAGTGATGCAACATTCAGTGCCAACGGCTGTTGAAATGGGGACTTCCGTCCCCCTCCTAATGAACAAGGCCATCGTTAAATTCATCGCCTACTGCCGTCAATTTTGCACCACTTCCGGATCCAAAAAAGGGACACATTTCATTACTTTTTGGCGACGCTTTTTTGCTGCGCATGTTTCTTTAATTTTACCATTTTTGCATATTATATAATTTTTTTCGGAGGCAATAGGTGACCTTGTGCATTCCAGGTTAAAGTTTTTTTATAATTAAGAAATTTAAAGTATCCATTATAATTAAGGGCATTTTTACTTTATTTTAAATATACGCGAAAAGAGTATGAAAATTCAATAAATTGAGATTTTATATTCTAATTTTAATTTTATTGAATCTAGAATTAAAGCCAGATAGGTTCCTAAAAATGTCTTCATTTTAGGGGCGCATCTTTTGCTCGGAATCAATACCAAAATCCTTAAAGGAAGGTCAAAATCTTTGGATTCAAGTAAAGCTTTTTTGAGTGTATAATGAACTAAGCAAACATCGAACTTCTTAAAGGTATCCTTACACCAATTCTCCACCTCTTTGGCTCAGAATCAATACCGAAATCTTTAGTCTAAAGACAAAATCTTTTTCAGTGTAATGTTTCAGTGAAAGACAATAATGTCTTCGACTTGGAGAACCGATGCTTATTAATGAATCCTAAGCCGTTAGCAATTGTTTATCTCATCTTAGCATTATTCTAAACTGGTTAATTTCCCAAAAATGTCAAGTATTGAAATTGATATAAGTTCAAACACGTTAATATTATTTTAATTATAAACATCTGAAAAATTTAATTGTCACAGAAAAATGGCTTCAATTTTGGAGGAAAAAATTCTTCGTATAATAACGACCATAAGAAATTTAACACTACAGAACAAAATATGTTTTGTCTTCAATCATGAAAATTAATTGCCTACAATTAATTCTTTATTGAAATTTCTTCAATCACCGGAAAATGAAGTATCAAATCACCATTTCACTGGATACTATTAATTTCTTTGAATGATTTTTGTTTCCATTAAAACCAATTTGGTTGAACCAAATAAATTTTTTAATTAGAAATTTTGTACAAATTCAATTAAAATTTTTAATTTAATAATCAAATCTGGAATCACCAGCCAGATTTTTTTATTCATATCACCAACAGATTTACACTAAAGGAAATTCGCTTAGCCAGCGACTGAAAATCATGGTATAGTCAAGGCTTCTGTAGATTGGTATGCAAGCATTTTCTATGCAAAACTTAATAGTAAAAATTACCATTCATTTTCTTGTCCCAATACACACAAACAAATTTTTTTTTTGACTTCAATACGAAAATTAATTGAAATCCAATTAATTTTAATTGAAATGTCTTCAATCACAAAAATGATAGGTATAAATTAAAAAATGTTAATTGAAAGTAAGTTAAACAAGTAAGTAAAGTAGAAAGTCAGGCGGGGGCCGACTATATCACTATGGAGAGTAAAGATCGAGTTAATAAATAAGGCTATTAAGATAAAAATTTTCGAAAATCGGGCGGATACATATAAAGGGTGATCTTTTGAGGTTAGGATTTTCATGCAATTTAGTACTTTGAACAGCATCACGTGCGGGATTTCAGACATGGTGTCAAAGAGAAGATGCTCAGTATGGCTTTGACATTTCAATCATGAAAATGTTCTTACTTACGAGCCACTTACTAACGAGCCAACAAACGTCGAATTTTCACGTGAATGGGCCCTTACAAAAGTTTGGCAGAAAATCCGCTTTTTTAATCGACAAATTTTGATTCAGCGATGAGGCTCATTCTGTTTGAAGCTACGTAAAATAAGGCAAAATTGCCGCATTGGAGGGGAAAGAAGCAACCAGAAGCCGTTAAGACTGCCCAGAACATCCCGAAAAATGCACTGTTTGGTGTGGTTTGCTACCTGCTGGTGGAATTCATTGGACCGTATTTTTTCAAAGGATGCTGTTGGACGCCCATAACGTTACGGTGAATGCTCATCGCTTTATCGTTCGATTGCTAACAACTTTTTTGTTGCCAAAAATGGAAGAACTGAACTTGGTTGACATGTGGTTTCAACAAGGATGGCGCTACATGCCACACAGCTTCGCTGATTCTATGGCCATTTTGAGGGAAAACTTCGACGAGAACAATTCATCTCAAGAAAATGGACCGGTAAGTTGGCCACCCAAGATCATGCGATTTGACGCCTTTAGACTATTTTTTTGTGGGGGCTACGTCAAGTCTAAAGTCTACAGAAATAAAGCCAGCCAACTATTCCAGGCTTTGCGAAGACAACATTTCCGATAGAAATTCGGCTATTCGGCGGAAATGCTCGCAAAAATTTGCCCAAAATGGGAACTTTTCCGAATACCACCTAAGACGCAGCCGCGGTTCAACATTTAAATTGAAATTATGCTTCAAAAATAAATTCATGGGACCAAATCTAACGGTTTCAAATTAAAGAATCCGATGAGATTTTTTAGCAAATTTATGCGCGTTTTTTTTTTTTTTTAAAGTTATCAAGCTCTTAACAAATTCACCATTACATAACAGGTTGGCTGATAAGTCCCCGGTCATGACACATAGATTGGGCGTCCGCTAGTATTAATGCAATTATTTTTGATTTTTGATATTGACCGTAAAATGAAGTTGATCGAGAAGCAGAGGCCTTAAAGATATCAAAGGAACGTGTTGGTTCATATCATTCATCAAATATTTTTGAATGCGGCAAGCTCTGGGCAAATGGGTGCCGTGCGAGCTCACATTTTGACCATAAAACAACAACGTGGTTGATGATTCTGGAGCGGTGTTATCTTGCAAGCTGTTAACTGCGTAATACACCGAGTTTTTCCGACGATATGTGACAATGGATGAATACATTGGCTCATCACTACACTCCTGAGTCCATATCGACAGTCGCTGAGACAGCGAACGGTGAACCGTCTTCGAAGCGTGGAAAGACTCAAAAGGTCCGCCTGGGAAAGTAATGCCTGCTGTTTTTTGGGATGCGCATGGAATACATTTTTGTTCGATTATCTGGCAGAAGGCAAAAAACCAATCAACCAGTGACTATTATATGGGTTATTGGAGCGTTTGAAGGTCGATAATCGCGGACCAATAACGGCCCACATGCGAAGAAAGAAAAAAGATGTTGTTCCACCAAGACAACGCAACCGTTGCCACAAGTCATGATAACGATGGCAAAAAATTCATTAATTGGGTTGTCGGAATTGCTTCCCCACCCACCGTATTCTCCAGAATCTGCGTCTGGTTCTCAGACCAACAAAGACGCTCGCAGGGAAAAAAATTTGGCTGCCAATGAAGAGGTGATGCCGAATATGAGGCCTATTTTGAGGCAAAACCGAAGGAGTACTACCAAAATGGTATAAAAAAATTGGAAGGTCGTATAATCGTTGTATCTCTCTTGAAGCGGCACTATGTGAATAATAAAAACGATTTTTTTGACAAAAATAAAATGTCGTTTTTCTTTGTAGACCGGGGAGTTATCAGCCAACCTGTTTATAGGGAGCTATAGCTAAATCTGACCCGATTTAGTGTAAATTTTTGCAATATAGTAAGTGCATAAAAAAAATTATGATTTGGCACAACTTTGAGTAAGATCGCCGATTGCATAAAAAGGGACTTGATGGCAAATTGGAAAAATCGGGCGCATACATATATGGGGAGCTATATCTAAATCCTCAACCAATTTTGATGAAATTATGCATACTTAAAGGTGTCGCAATTGATACTTTGTAGCAAATTTGACGCGGATCGCGCTTAGTAAATCGAGCCGCAATCTGACGGGCGATTCAATATAGTATAATATATATGGGAGCTATATCTAAATTTGATTCAATAGCGTCTCCTTGCTACCAAAAAAAACGCCACATTACAAATTCTCAACCATAAATCGTTTCAATAACTGCGACCGGAATCCGGCAAATACATGGACAGACGAACGGACACCAAGCACTAGATCGACTCAGGAGGTGATTCTGAGTCGATCGGTATAGATTTTATGGGGTCTAAATTCAATATTTCTGGTAGGCACATTTTTTGGCAGATCAAAGATCATTATACCCTAAGGACTTAGCTGGTTTAGGGTATAAAACATTAATTGATACTTTTTTTAATTTTTGTGATATTTTTTGTTTCAATTAAAAAATTTTTGATTGAATCAATTAAATGTTTAATAGAACATTTAAGTACCCAGCAAAAAAAATTTGGAAGTTCTTCCAAAGGCACAACTTTAAAAGCACTTCCAGAAGATGCACTCCCAATGAATGTTTCTTTATTTTTAAACTACCCAGGAAAAGTTCTTTTAATTCCCCAATTTTTTATAATCTTGGTTTTTTCATACTTTAATGGGTAATTTTAACTTTTTTGTTTTCAAGAGGTAAAAACGAGGTAAAATTGAAAAAATTGTGAATTTTTGAAAATATTTGAGGTCAACGGTTTCCCACAAGCGTTAGTATCCATTAAAAATTTTAAAAAATTATAAAAATAATTTTTTGACAAAATATTTAATTTACATCCAAAACATTGAATTCGGATCACACCTAAAGAAGTGATGCAAATTCAGTGCAACGGCTGTTGAAATGGAGGACTTCCATCCTATGACAAGCCCATGTTAAATTCATCGCTTCTGCGTCAATTTTGCACCACTTCCGAATCCAAAAAGAACATTTTCATTTACTTTTTGGCGACGCTTTTTTGCTGGGTATTTAATAGGAAAATTTTTCGTGAAATTTTATTTCTGTGTAACTCGAATAAAATAGTATAATTAAGTATGGCTAAATATTAGTCTTATACTTTCTAAACCGAAATATTAAAGGCTACCATCTATTAGGAATTCTCAAAAATATCCCTTTACGTTTTTTTTTTTTTTTTAATTAAATCTTGACAAAATAAAACATTTGGTTCTATCATGGTTGTCACTTCAAATTTAAAAACCGAAGGTATATTATAAATAAATTAGAATTCATATATATTTGACCTTAGATATTTCGAAATGTAATTTAATATGGAAGTAAATACCTGTTTTAAATGTAGCTATGAAGTTTATTGACCCGATATAAATCAACATCAAAACTAAAAAAAAAATCATAAGAGTTATGGGAACAAGACAAAATACACATGACCATGACAGTGTCGTTATCAATGAACTCGAATATTTTATACGTTTTCCAATTAAAGAGACAACTTCTAACCGAGTAGATATTATAAAATGAGAAATTAAAATAAATTTAAAACAATTTATGAGTGTTGAAAAATAAATCAAATCATTTTTAAATGTAAAGAGTTTTTCTATTATACACTGAAAATGTCGTGAGACAAAGATTTTCTGCTAAAAACGAATATGAATTATGAAGACGCATTTCTCTGCTATAAAGTTTTTTTTTCTCCTTATCCAAAAGTCGATAAACTTTTCAATGAAGTCATTTTGTCTTCTATAGTTAAATGATTCGACTTGAAAATGGGTATCTTTATATGAAAGAAAATTTTGTTTGATTAAGGTCAACTTATAATTATAATTATTAAAGTCAGAAAAATGTTGGAAAAATTAATGAAAATCGTCTTCTAATTTGTTGCAGTTTTTTGTATCCTTGACTACAAATTTTAAAAAAGCGTTAAAAAAGTAGGATATGTTTTTCCAACCCATTAGATTAGAGCCTTTTTTACTTGAAACCTAGCCACCAATTTCTACATAAAGTTTGAATCGAAATTTGTAAATTTATGGTGTCGTTAATACGATGTTAAATGTCCCTGATAGCCCATAAAAAAGGCAGAACAAAACAAATTAAGTCAATTTTGTTTCCTTCCTAGTGTCAAGTAGGCAAAACTAAATTTAATAAAGAAGAAATGTGTCTTAGAACATTCTTACTTCAATACTGCTCTTTCTTTGGATCAATACTAAAATCATTAGTGCTAATAGACAAAATCAAGGCAAGCTTTTCAGTGTAACCCGAAATTCAAATTTTTTTGAATTTGAAATTCTTTTATTCCTTATTATATTGTCAATTTTATTTGAAACATAAAAAATAAAAACATGTTCAATTAAGAAAAAGTTTCTGTTGTCATGTAAACATATAAAAACGACGATGTTAATAATATGCCTAATTCAAATCGAGAAAACTAAAAGCTCATACTGAAACTCTGCCCAAATATTACTGAAGAATCAGACCATGACATATTTGGCCAAACATTAACTGGGAATTAAAAGATATTAGCGTATTCTCTATTTTATTTATAGTTAATGGACCTGCTATCACTAAAATAAAATTAAAAAAACTGAATGTCTTTTAAAATTCACGTCTAATGAAAAATGAAATCGGACTATAACTTAACTAATTCATAAAATGGCCAACATATTAATTGAATTTTATTTTCATTAAAGAAAATTTACTTCGATTGAATATTGTTTTTGAAAAATTCTTACACTCAAAATAAAAAAATTAAAAAATACTGGACCAAATATTTTAACCCTCCCTTAAGGTATTTTGGTATGATTCCGAGTCCCAAGATTCGGCTTTCTTTAAAATAGACATTTTTATGCGAATTACCTAGCTTTAAATCTAGGATTAATAAATTAAAATTTTGGATACAGATCTCATTTATGAAACTTTCATTTCTCCTTTTGCGTTATATTACATAAAAAAGCCTCATTCATGTAAAACAATGCTTGTACACAGAAAAAATTTCACGAACATTTTTCCAATTAAAAGTTCATTAATTTGATTTTTAAAAAAATATTCAATTAAAAATTAATTGATTCAACAAATCTTTTAATTGAAACAAAAATCAATCACAAAAAATTAATTTAATATCAATTAATTTTTTAATTGATACCATCATTTCTGTGAAATGATAGTATCATTAATTTCTGTGAAATGGTAGTATCATTAATTGAAACAAAAATCAATCACAAAAATTAATAATATCAATTAATTTTAAAATTGGATCAATTAATTTTTTAATTGATACCATCATTTCTGTGATTTAAAACATTTCAATGAACAATTAATTTCGTGATTGAAGACAAAAAAAATATTTTTTTGTGTGTACAAAAATTCAAGTTATACCGGATACTTCAATATGAATTTTTTTTTTTCTTAATTAAAAAGAAAAAATTTAAAACCAAATATACAAAATCCTCAAAATAAGTCTTAGCCTATATTTGAAGCGTTTTTATCTTAAATCTACAGATTAAATATTTCAGTTAATTTAAGGATGATTTCTTTAATATCAAAAAAAGTTTTCCTTTAATTTATAAGGAAAATTGCATAGTTCAAGACATACGACTTTAACGGAGCGAACGCAAATTCCAAAATTATGTCCTAAATTTAATAAAAACAAGTGAACAAAGAAACTTTCTTTTATTTAAATTTCATTATTTTAAAAAAAAATTGCCCTATCTATGCTTGCGTAATCTTTAATACCACGCAGAGAAGCAATATGCATCAACTCAAGCCATGTTTTACGAGCAAAATTGTTGCTTTTTCACCGGCAAACATGTAACATGTTATGTCAGCAAACCATATTATGTTCCAAAAACAATATTTTTGCGATAAAAATGTTATTTCCTTGAAAAAGTAACATTTTGCTCTTAGAACATGTTTGCGGTGATCATATTCCTTCTCTGGGTGTACCAAATAAGTATTTTTTCAGTTTACCCATTAAGATCTATAAACGTTTGCATGCGTTTGAACCAATTGTGAAGCACCTTGCCACTTTTTTGATTAAATTCGGGTAATTCACATCAAAACCAAGTGAAACTACACTTGAACTCGAATTTATTCTGATTAACTTGGCTGATAGTTTGCTTGCAAGTAGAGGATGATAATGAGGAATGTGTAAATTCCGAAAACAGCTGTTACATCCAACATCTTGCAGTCATATAGGCGCTCTGACCAAATAATTTGACAAGCATAATTTTCCTGCTTGTTGGCTTAAGCTACACTTGTTAGTTTGTGTCAATGCATGTTTTAAGCTGAAATCAAAAACAACAATAATGATTGGAAGAGAAACACAACAACAACACAACAAAAACAACTTAATTGAAAATGTTACTATTAATTTTTGTCCATTGATTTTTATTTCAGATTAAAAAAATTGTTATGAATCAATTAATTTTTAATGCGAATATTTTTAAAACCAATTTTAAGACTTTAATTTCGGAAAAAATTTCCGTAAAAATTGTTTTATGTGTACGATCTCATTCTTGCTTATGGCATACGTGACAGATAATGAATTCCAATGACACGAGCGACTGACAAATTGTTTTTTTATTGGTATCCAACGCGAACCCACTGATTTCTTAAGGTGTCTCAAATCTCACAGATAACAGAGTTGGCTGATAAGTCCCCGCGTCTAAAACAAGAAAAACACAATTTTTTTTTTGTCAAAATAGTTTTTATTATTCAACATAGCTTCCCTTCAAAGAGCGGATACAACGATTATAATGACCTTCCATTTGATTGATACCATTTTGGTTAGTACTCCTTTCGGTTTTGCCCTCAAAATAGGCCTCAGTTTTCGGCAGATCCACCTCTTCATTGCCAGCCAATTTTTCCCTGCGAGCACATCCTTTGAGCTGTCTGAGAAACAAGAAACAGGTCGCATGCGGGCCAGACCTGGAGAATACGGTGGCGTGAGGCAGACAGCAATTCGAAGCCCAATTCATGAATTTTTGCCATCGTTCTTCAATTGACTGTGGCCACGAGTGCGCTTGTCTTGTGCGAAACAACACTTTTTTCTTCTTATATGGGGCCGTTTTATGCCGCGATATCGACCTTCAAACGCTCCAATAACGCCATATAATAGATCACTGAATGATGGTTTTTCCCTTCTCAAGATAATCGATAAATTTTATTTCCATGCGCATCCCAAAAACCTTTACTTGCCAGCGGACTTTTGAGTCTTTCCACGCTTCCACGTTCACCGTCGCTGCTCCACTCAAGCGCACTGTCATTGGACTCAGGATGTTGTGTAGTGATGGTAGCCATCCATTGTCAACATATCGACGGAAAAACTCGGTTGTGTATTTACGAGTTTAACCAGCTGCAAAACCACGCTGAGAATCATCAGCCACGGTTAGTTGGTTTTTGGTCTCAAAATGTGAGCTTCGCGCGGCACCCATTTTGCACAGAAGCCTCCGCATATCCAAATATCTGATGAGATGATTTGGACCAACACGTCTCCTTTGATAAATCTTTAAAGCCTCTGCTATCCGATCAAATTCCATTTTACGGTCATTCAATATCATTTGTGGATCTTTTTTGATTCTTCTCTCGGTAGACCACCTTCTTTCGGGTCCACTGCGGTTCACGCCCCGTAGCCACTCACACGTGCTTATTCTCAAATCAATTATTATTGTTTCCTGGGCAGAGTCCGGACAACTCATTATCAAGCAAGTTTTTGCGATCCGACCGTATTTTTTCCCTTCAAAAACAGTATTTTATCCAAAACACGAAATTCTTTTTTTCCATTTTATTTCACAAGAACAAAAGTTTGCTTCACAAAAGACGCTCTGATTCTCACAAACTAATTGACTTGCCGAATTCATTTGAAGGTTGGTACTATATAAAAATAATATGCATTTAATATTAACGACGGCCATCTATTGTGTCAGACGGGGACTTATCAGCCAATTGTAGGTCACACGCAAGGCCGTAGGCAGGATTTTTAATTCGGGGGGGGGGGGGGGTTCAAACTTAAAAAAAAAAAATATTCATATAATCTCATGTTTATGAAAATTTATTTATGCATTACAATATTTATGTATAAATATTTTTATAATATTAAATAGAGCCGGACGGGCTTTGCGGCAGCAAATAAATCAATTATTCTTCAGTCGGCACATTTATTCGGCGATGAAACCAACATTAAATGCCAATCCATTGAGTCTACTCTCGCTGAGTCGAATTTCTAAAGATACGTCTTTAATCTCTTCATGTTTGAAAATGAAAGTTCGGACGAGTACGTAGTAACTGCAGGGATGGAAAATGCAGTACTATAGTACTTTTTTTCAACACTTTTTCACCCCGGTCAGTACCGTAGTACCCCCGCGAATGATTTAGTACCTTTTGTGTAGACATTTTTGAGTCGATATCAGATTTATGGTACAATATCTTTGACAAAATATTTTAATATTTTGAGAAAGTTTTTATCAACCTTATTTGCTAATAGTCTTTTACAAATATGGCAAAACAGACATGTTCATGTGGGAAGAAAATCTCGATTTTGTAAAAGACATAGTCAAAAACAGGATTTTATTGATCTTCAAGAATGTTTTAGTCGAAAAAAGAATGCGATTCTATATTATTGATTTTTTATTTCGGTAGAAAATGTTGCCAAAATTTTATTTCAATTGAAAATTGAAAATTTTATTTCTATAGAAAATTTTTGCAAAATTTTATTTATATAGAAAATTTTGTCAAAATTTTATTTATATAGAAAATTTTGTCAAAATTTTATTTATATAGAAAATTTTGTCAAAATTTTATTTATATAGAAAATTTTGTCAAAATTTTATTTCTTTAAAATTTAGTCTCTTGACAATAATTTTCCAGTGAAATTTTTGTAAAAAGTACCTTTCCGCTCAAAAAATACCTTTTTTGTACTTTCTTAAAAATTGTATTTTCCATCCCTGAGTAACTGGCAAATTGACCAAAATTTTTAAAAGAATATGCACGTTTGGAAATATCTCTTTATTGCACTCTCCAAGTGCTTCCATCGCTGAAATTGCAGGTTCTTTTCGCAGGTTTTGCGCCATTTCATTTACACATGTGTGTTTGGCTATTTCGTTGTTGTTGCTATGGCTAAACAAAGCGAGTCATGTTCACAAAAAGAACAACAAACACAAATAAAAAGCAGAAAGACATTTTCCAAAAATGAAATTTGTGGTGCGAGAACAAAAACAATTTGTTCTTTTCGACCTTCGTTTGACGGGCTTTTCAACTAGTATTCTATGATTTGTGCAAGTTTTATAGGTAAGCGTTTTTCAAAATAAAACCTCCAGCTTTTTTTGATCCCCCTCATTCCCCCCCTGAATACGGCCTTGCCCACACGACGATATTGCAATATTGGTTGGCGCAGAGCATCAATGTTTTCCGGTTTACCATACCATTAATAAACACTGGTCCTTGACGAAGCTTCATCGCCCAAAATTGAATTAAGTTAATCGATGTACTGTTGTTGAATTAATCCATGTCGAAAATTGTAAAAAAATAATTACACGAAAATGTTCACGATTTAATATAACATGATTCCGACAAAACATGTTCCATTGTTCCCGTTCTAAACACACAATTTTGTTCTTAAAACATGTTTGAGGTGATCATATTCCTTTCTCTGATGGGTAAATTCAAACGCAAACTCTTTTTTTTTATGTTTTTCCGAAAAAATCTATAGTACTTCTGTGAAAACTGAAACCAAAATTCAAATGCAAATTTTGCCGAAAATTCAAATTATGGTAATAATTAATTCTTACCAGAAATAAAAGGAGAGTTGGTAAAAAAATTTGTGTAGTGTAAAAAAATTTCTATTCTCTATGCTCTATTATAATCGAATTGTTTATCTATAAACAAAAACTTAGTTCAGTGCGCACTGTATCCTTTAAGATACAAACAACCACTATTTTTTGCAAAAACAATGCAAAAAACAAACAAAATTTTAAATGCTATGCAGATCCCAGAAAAAAATAGAAGTTCTTCCAAAGGCACAACTTTAAAAGCATTTCCAAAAGATGTACTCCCAATGATGTTCTTTATTTAAACTACATAGGAAGTTCTTTTAATTCAATTTTTTATAACTATATCTTTATATACTTTTAATGGATAATGTTAATTTTTTTGTTTCAAATAGGTTAAAAACAGAGTAAGAATTCATAAAATGGTACAAATTACTAAAATTTTGTCGAAAAAAATGCTAAATCCAATCTGAGAAAATTGTGAATTTTTGAAAATATTTGAGGTCAAGCGTTTCAGACAAGCGAGTCCATTAAAAATTATATAAAATTTTAAAAATTATTATATTTGACAAAATATCACAGAATTTTTTTAATTTTACATCCAAAACATTGAATTTTGCTGGGATGTTCTTTTTTTACCATTTTGCATATTATATATTTTTTGAAGGAATCAGTGTTCTAGTGGATTTAAGGGTTAAGCCAATTTGTTTTTATTTACATCAAAGACAAAGGTACATTTTTAATAACCTTTGTAGACATTCCACCTTAAAACTAAGACAAAGTATTTATCACAAGTTCATTGGATGAAAATATTCTAAAATATATGCTATTTAACATTTTAATTTTATTTTCAGTGTAGCATTTCTCCAATTTAATTCAAGAGAGTTATGCTATATAATAACAATTATTTATTTAATGGATGAACTTTAAGCATACGAAGCATTAACAAATATAACTCTAGTTTTACCCTATATTTTTCTTTTTTATTCCACTTCTTTTTTCCTTTGTTATGTTAATTGCAATTCTTTTAAACCTACTTTTAGCATATTAGTAATAAAAACTATTTTTATCGATGCAATAATATTATAAACTTGTACAAATTTAAATGATTAAAATGAAATGACATTTTAAAATAATTATTTTATCGACTGCATTATGAATAACATTATCTGAATTGGACTTACTAAAAAAAGTAAAATTTCTAAATAAATATTTATGAATACGAGAATTTATTACCCAATTTTGTTTCACTTTTGTTTTTATCGAAACTTGTTTTAAAAAGTAAATAATTGGGCAAGGAATTAGCAACACTGTAAAAAAATCATTTTTAAAATGTTATGTTTATTGCAAAACATTTAGTTATAATATATTAAAAAAAAATATATATATTTTTTAATTTAAGATTTCTTAAATATTTTAAGAAATATTAGCCCGACAGAAAAGCGGTAGAAAAAAAATTTTATTCTTCTCAAAAATAGTAAAAAGTAAACTTGAATCCAAAAATACAAAATCCTCAAAATAAGTCGTAGCCTATATTTGAAGCGTTTTTATCTTAATTCTAAAGATTTATTTTAAAAAATTTAATTTTTAATTTTTTTTTTTTAATTTTAGCCTGCGTTAGAAAAATGTAAAGAAATTTAACATAGTAATGATTTTGCGTTAATGATTTTTTTACCATTTAGTCAATTTTTTTTTTTGAGAAACATGAATTTCGTAAAGAGTACACTCAAACAAGTATATACGGCCTTATGTTCGGCCAGGCCAAATCTTATGTACCCTCCACCATGGATTGCGTAGAAACTTCTGCGAAAGACTTTCATCCACAATCGCATTACTTGCGTTGTGGTAATACTTACCGATGGCAAGGTATCTTAAAACTTCTTAACATCGTTTTCTAAATTGTGAGTTAGTCCATACGTGGTATATATTAGACAAAAAAATTTATTATGGGTAAGTCTACAAATAATTACGAATCGATATGGACTTTTGCGCAGTACGTTGAGAGCCAGAATTAATATATGGGGGTCGCTTATATGGGGGCTACAATTATGAACTTGATATGGATCAATTTTTGTGTGATTGGGGATCGATTTATCTGAGGGCTATATATAACTATAGACCGATATGGACCTAGTTAGGCATGGTTGTTAACGGCCATATACTAGCACAATGCACCAAATTTCAACTGACTCGGATGAAATTTGCTCCTCCAAGAGGCTCCAAAACCAAATCTCGGGATCGGTTTATATGGGGGCTATATATATTATGGACTGATATGGACCAATACCTGCATGGTTGTTAGAGACCATATACTAACATCACGTACCAAATTTCAACCAAATCGGATGAATTTGCTCTTCCAATGGGCTCCGGAGTCAAATCAGGGATCGTTTATATGGGGCTATAATATAATATGGACCGATGTGGACCAATTTTTGCATAGTTGTTAGAGACCATATACTTACACCATGTACCAAATTTCAGCCGGATCGGAGGAAATTTGCTTCTCTTAGAGGCTCCGCAAGCCAAATCTGGGGATCGGTTTATATGGGGGCTATGTATATTATGGATCGATGTGGACCAATTTTTGCATGATTTTTAGAGATCATATGGTAACACTATGTACCAAATTTCAGCCGGATCGGATGAAATTTGCTTCTCTTAGAGGCTCCGCACGCCAAATCTGGGGATCGGGTTATATGGGTGCTATATATAATTATGGACTGATATGGACCAATACCTACATGGTTGTTAGAGACCATATACTAACATCACGTACCAAATTTCAACCAAATCGGATGAATTTTGCTCTTCCAAGGGGCACCGGAGGTCAAATCAGGGGATCGGTTTATATGGGGGCTATATATAATTATGGACCGATGTGGACCAATTTTTGCATAGTTGTTAGAGACCATATACTTACACCATGTACAAAATTTCAGCCGGATCGGAGGAAATTTGCTTCTCTTAGAGGCTCCGCAAGCCAAATCTGGGGATCGGTTTATATGGGGGCTATGTATAGTTATGGATCGATGTGGACCAATTTTTGCATGATTTTTAGAGATCATATGGTAACACTATGTACCAAATTTCAGCCGGATCGGATGAAATTTGCTTCTCTTAGAGGCTCCGCACGCCAAATCTGGGGATCGAGTTATATGGGTGGCTATAATAAATGGACCGACGTGAAACCAATTTTTGCATGGTTGTTAGAGACCATAACACTAACACCATGAACAAATTTCAGCCGAATCGGATGAAATTCGGCAGGGGATTCGCAAGCCAAATCTGGGGGTCCCGTTATATGTGGGCTATACGTAAAAGGGACCGATATGCTATTTGCCAATACCATCCGATACATCAATAATAACTACTTGTGACAAGTGTTTAAGTCGATAGCTTGGTCTCGTTTGGGAAGTTAGCGTGATTTCACAGACGGACCCGACGGACATGCTTAGATCGACCTCGAATTTTCAACCACGAACCCAGAATATATCTATATACTTTATGGGGTCTTAGAGCAATATTTTCGATGTGTTACAAACGGAATGACCAAAGTTTATAATCACTTACACGTCTCCAATTTCTAATGGTGGAGGGTTATAAAAACAAGCGGAACCCATCAGGATTCGCTGGATGGATCGAAAATGTTGGTTAACGTTTAGAAAAGTTTTTAACTACTGTATTGACAAAATGCCGATATGATTAAAAAAGAGAATAGTAATATTTTTTCACAAATTAAAGAAATTAAAAAATATTATTGTTTTTTTTTTTTTGCTTAAAGATAATTTCGTAGTTTTGAAGGAAAAAAATGGAATTCAAAAACTGGTCTTTTAGTGCTATACAAAGTTCAAGATGGGCGAATTATTGGTAAAAGTGACAAATTTTTAGAAATTCCGAACTAATTTTTCCCCTTTTTTAGTTCGTTCAACGTAGGCAAAAAAAATATTAAAATCAAGGAAATTTTCTGAAAAAGTAATAACTTTATGATCTAAAATAGTGGTAAAATGGCTTTAGTGTCATTGTCGTCTAACTTTTGTTTCGAGTGTAGTTAAAAATTTTAAATGTCAGTAAATTCTTGTAGCACATTATGGAAATCTCAAAAAATGGAATACAATTTTTTTAATTTTTTTTTTTTTTTTTGGTGTATTGTATTTTTGTAATTTTTCATGATTTCTAATTATAACTTTTTATCGGGCAAACATTTAAGTTTGGATCATAAATTCATTAAAGTATACACAGAAAAAATGTCCATGATTAATCTCATACTATATTTAACTTATTTTTATTCCAAAAAAAGTATTTGTTTATAGTTTAATTTTATTATTGTTTTCGAAATTTTCCAAAACAATTTTCCTATCCCAAGTACGATG
>PGFW01021675.1:59357-71953 GCA_003123925.1 Haematobia irritans
ATGATTTATTTACTTTTAAAATTATTCTTTTAAGCATAGTTGGCCTTGATTTTGAATGAAAAAAAAAATAGAGACATCAAAGAGGAAGTTGCTGTGTGAAAGTCGTTCACTTAAGAAGTGCCTGAAGTCGTTGACACTTTCCTGAGTTTTCTGTCACAATATTTTATTTTCATCATTTTGTAATTACATTTTTATACGTCAGTAAAGGATATTTAAATCCCATCTTTACATGTATGCATTCGTAGAATTTTTTTAATTTATGAAATTTCTTCATACAATTTATGCATCCCAATGTTTTGTACACCGGAAAATTGTATTGTATGAGAATCAAAATATCACCAAAATATTTCCAATTTAAAATTGCCGACGGCAACATACTGGAGTGGTGTAGTTGGAAGGTGAAAATGTTTTCTACTGCATTTCTTTTTGTGGACATGTTGGATTTGCTTAAGCAATAGAAGAATGACTTACCAACATAGTCTAATAATTGAGATCAGTAGATCGTCCAATAAAGGGAACTGATGAGGATGTGGAAATCCGAAAGAGCTGCCTTCCCAACCATTTTGGACAACATTTTCACGTTTCCATACACCATAAAAATAACCGGTAATGATAGGCTAATCAATAATGCGTACTACGGTACACTATGTGTACTTCGTACAGACAATCAGTCTAAATGCGCATCACGGATGATATATGCATTTAAAAACAAAACGACTGAACGAAAACAACAAAAACAATTTTTTGAAACATTCAGAAATATCCCCAGCATAACCGAGGTTGGAAACTTTTTGGTGTTTGGTCGAAACTGGATTTGAACCCACGGCCCTGTGTATGTAAGGCGGGCATGCTAACCATTGCACCACGATGGCTCCCAAATGCAGCTGCTATATCACAAAATTGTATGACCCATTATCGAAGTCGACATGCCTGCCAAAAATTCAGAACGTTAGGTTCTTCTGCTATATTTATTGCCTTAAAATTGTACCTTTGTCAAGAGTACAGGTCAAAAATCGATATTTTAATATGATAAAAATGGACAATACAATTGATCAATTCTGCCCATATTCTAGTACAACCTACTTTTTATATCACTGTGAAATGTCACCCATATAAATACACTTTGAATGGCCTGAAAACCAGTACTTCGTTTTTCGTTGTTCGATTAAAACCCCTAATGGAATCTAATTTGTTGAAATATTTCTTTAGTTACAAAGATAGGAAGTGCTTTTCAAATTTTGTTTCGCCGGAATCGGAGTCGAGCAAAATTTCTACAACTCTGGCTCCGACTCCAGCAAAATCTTCAGCTCCGACTCCACAGCCCTAATTTTCAATTAAAAAATTAATTGGATCAATTAATTTTATAATTGAATCGGAAAAAAATTGTGTGTATAAGCCACCCAGTAACTGCGCAAGAAAATTACTTTTACCGTATGTAGACGCCAGCACATTCGTTACGCAACCCAACGTACTTCTACATTGCTACACAGAAAAAAATGTCACGAAAATTTTTCCAATTAAAGTCTTATGTTAATTGAGTTTTAAAAAATATTCAATTAAAAATTAAATTGATTCAACAAAATTTTTAATTGAAACAAAAATCAATCACAAAAATTAATAGTATCAATAAATTTTTTCAGTTGGATCAATTAATTTTTTAATGGACTTTGAATTATTTTTTTAATTGATACTATAATTTCTGTGATTGAAGACATTTCAATTAAAAAATTAATTGGATCAATTAATTTTCTTGATTGAATCACCAAAATGTTGTTTGTGTGTACCGAAGGAGACTTAAACTAGGAATGCAAATGGTTAAAGTCGACATTTCAACTTTTTGTCAACAAATCGAAGTCGACTTCTTATAATCTTCAAATTCGCGAAATTGAAATCGACTTTGGATATTTATTAAAAATGCGCTAATATCAACTTTAAACGAAAAAGTCGACATCCAATGAAAGGGGGAATATCATGAAAATACGTCTATGGTATCTCTGACAGTATATGTAGACTATATCATCTATTTTATATTAAATCATACTAAACACGGGGTACATACGTAGAGACACATGTGGTGAGTAGGAATATGTACAATTATACAGTAAGCTCAAAAGATGAAAAATTTAATTTTCCAAATGAAGGCCGACCCATTTTTATCGGCGCGGCTGCCTGAACCTAAATTTGAGTCAAGATGCGTCCGACGGTGTCGATTGGCAAAAAATGGTCGGCGGTTTCATTCTTTGGTCTATATCTCGAAAAGTCGACTTTGTGAAATGTTAAAGTTCAAAAATTGGACCGTTCTTAATTAAAAAAAAATACGACTTTTCAAAATTTTAAAAAAGTCGAAGGGTTGAAAAATCGTCTGATTTATGATTACAATCCCATCCTCGGAGGCTGTAAGTTTTCTTAATTTGTTTAAGTGAACTGAGCACTATACTATATTAGGCTTCCCAGAAAAAAAGTAGTTATATGGAAAAATTGAGTACCAAGAGCATTTAACGGGTTGGCTAATAGGTCCCCGGTCTGACACATAGGATGGGCGTCGCTAGTATTAAATGAATATTATTTTTATATAGTACCAACCTTCAAATTATTCGTAAGTCAATTAGTTTGTGAGATAGAGCGTCTTTTGTGAAGCAACTTTTGTTATTGTGAAAAAAATGGAAAAAAGGAATTTCGTGTTTTGATAAAATACTGTTTTCTGAAGGGAAAAAATACGGTGGAAGCAAAAACTTGGCTTGATAATGAGTTTCCGGACTCTGCTCCAGGGAAATCAATATATAATTGATTGGTATGCAAAATTCAAGCCCGAAAGAGGTGGTTGCCGACGAAAACATCAAAAAAAAATCACAAAATGATTTTGAATAACCGTAAAATGAAGTTGATCGAGATAGCAGAGGCCTTAAAGATATCAAAGGAACGTGTTGGTCATATCATTCATCAATATTTGGATATGCGGAAGCTCTGTGCAAAATGGGTGCCGCGCGAGCTCACATTTGACCAAAAACAACAACGTGTTGATGATTCTGAGGCGGTGTTGCAGTGTTAACTTCGTAATACATGGCCCGAAGTTTTTGTCCGTTCGATATGTGGACAATCGGATTGTCGACTGCGGCTAACTACAATTTGAGTGTATCCATTCTACATACATAATATTTATGAAATGTTATCGATAAAATATACATTTATCGATACTGAAAAATATGTACTTTTACATAATATTTACGAAAATGTTCATAAAGTAAAAAATGTATACGAATGCATACATAACATATATGAATTGTTTTATATTATAAATGAAATACACATTTTTTGAAACCGACAATATGTACTTTTACATAATATTTACGAAAAGCCCCACACATTAAATGAAACTCGATTTTCACAAATAATTCCAATCCAATCTTAATTATATTTGTAAAACTCAATTTTTTTCTTTTCATTTCAGCTCAATCTTGACCTTCTTTATATTATTAACGATTTTTAGTACAGTTTATCATGTACTCTCGATAAAAGCAAGTAAACGTGATAATAGCCTGAAACAAACCATGAAAGAAAACAATATTCGTCATATTGCCTTATTATCGTTCTCAATAATTGGTAAGTAACAACATTATAAAATTTTAGTTATTAAGGAAATCAAATTAATGGTGCCTGCGATTTTCAGATATTGAAAGGGAAATGACGCATGAATTCTTTTACATTTGTACATTGGCATTGTTTCATTTTATGTTTCCTCCTCAGAAGATATATATAATAATCGTGCCAGATTGTCTGGCAAATCATCAATGAGATGCATTATGTATGCATAAGTCAATTAAATTTAGTAACAAAAGTTGAGAACCTAAATGCTGGAGTTAATATATTCTTAATAACGCATCCAAAAAAGATTATTTTTTTAATTTTTACAAAAAAAAAATGCCAATTACACATACAAATCAAGCATAATGTGTGTCATGCCCCATAAAAAACTTCCCTTATGGTCTCTAAATTTTTGAGGTAATAACACAGAATGATTTTAGCTAATAAAGTTGTTGTGATGGCTTGCCTCCACCACAAAAGGAGTCTTTATCCATAAATATATTTTATTATTTTTTTAATATCATCTCGTGTGATTTTACATTTTTTCAATTCATTTTTTCTTTTTTTTTTTTTTTTACCAGAAAATAGAAAAAACTGTTTTCACCTAGAGAGATCAAAAGCGGCCTTAAACACTTGGAATGGAATTAGGCCTTGCTATGATTTTTATTCTCTTTTGGTCCATGTACACATTCATCTATGGGAGTCCATTGTTAAATGTCAATTTTTTTCAACAGAGGTATGCACAAATTGATTTTTGTTAGCATTTTTATTTTTCCTAATACTTTGATCTACAGTTAGCTTTCTTTTATCTATTTTTGATCCGCGCAAGACCATTTGTTGTATTAAAATATCACCAAAATATTTCCAATTAAAAAGGTTAATTAAAGATTGTAAAGTTTTACATTAAAAATAACTTTTTTAATCAACACTGATAACATTTAAGTCACTTTAGGTAATGAATTAAAATTTTTAAACTTTTTAAAATTAAACAAGTGTTTATAAGGCGTAAGTTCGGCCAGACGAAATCTTATGTTACCTCCACATTGATTGCGCAGAAACTTCTACTAAAAACGGTCATCCACAATTGATTTGGCTTGGGTTGCGCAACGATGGCAAGCCATCTTAAAACTTTCTGTAAACATCACATCTAAATTGTTAAGTTAGTCCATGCGGGAATATAGCTAGACAAAAGAAGGTCGTATTAAATACGTATATAATTCAGTTCTTTGACCCGGGTAACTATATTTAGCGAAGAATAATTACGAACCGATTGAACTTTGTGCGCGTAATTATGAGAGCCAGATTGAAATATTGGAGTCGGTTTATATGGGCTTATATAACAGGGTGATTTGTTAAGAGCTTGATAACTTTTTTTTTTCTTAAAAAACGCATAAAATTTGCAAATCTCATCGGTTCTTATTTGAAACGTAGGATTTGGTCTCATGACATTTTACTTTTTTGAGATAATTTCTTTAAATGTTTGAGCCGCCGGCTGCGTCTAGTGTGCGTCCTTCAGGAAAGTCCAATTTACTTGGCGCCAATTTTTCGAGCGATTTCGGCCGGATAGCCAATTTTTCGTAAATGATGTTCTTCCAATGCTGGACATTAGTTGCTGGCTTATTCTCTGTAGACTTTAGACTTGCACGTGAAGCCCCAACAAAAAATAGTCTAAAGGCGTCAAATCGGCATGATCTTGGTGGCAACATTACCGGTCATTTCTTGAGATGAATATGTTCTCCGAAAGTTATTCCCTCAAAATGGCACATAGATACAGCGAGCTGGTTGCATGTAGCGCCATCTTGTTGAAACCACATGTCAAACCAAGTTCAGTTCTTCCATTTTGGCCAACAAAAAGTTTGTTGCATCGAAAGATAGCATACGCCTCACACCTAACGTTGCGTCCAACAGCATTCTGTTGAAAAAATACGGTTCCGTCAATGATCTCCACAGCGTACAAACCACACCAAAACGTTTTGCCATTTTTCGGGCTTTGGCATGGGCCCAGTCTTGAACGGCTTCCTGGTGTGGCTTTCTTCACTCCAAATGCGCGGCAATTTTGCTTCATTTACGTAGCCATTCGAACCAGAAATGAGCACCATCGCTGCAAACAAAAGTTTGTCGATTAAAAAATGCGGAAATTTTCTGCCATTGGAATTTTGGTAATAAAATTCAAGTGATTTTGCAAGCGGTTGCTCTTAGTAAGTCTTTTCATGATTGAGAATGTCAAAGTCATACTGCAGCATCTTTCTCTTTGACAGCCATGGTCTTGAAATCCCACGTGATCTTGTCAAATACTAATGCATTGGAAAATCCTAACCTCAAAAGAATCACCCTTTACAATTATGAACACGAGTCTATCACAAATGGCAGATTTTTTTTTACTGTTTGGTAGATTGGTAGAATTCTTGACGTTTTGGAAGATTTTGCAAAATATTCCTCTCCAACTAAGAGCTGCTTCATAAATTTTGTATAGAAATATCATGTTGACAAAATGTTCTACAGAAATAAAATTCTGACAAAAATTTCTATAGAAATAAAATTTTGACAAAAATGTTCTATAGAAATAAATTTTTTGACAAAATTTTCTATTAGAAAATTATATTTTGACAACAATTTCCTAAAGGAAATAAAATTTTCTGACAAAATTTTTTATAGAAATTAAAATGTCTGACCAAAATTTCGTAATAGAACAATAAAATTTTTGACAAAATTTTACTATGTCAATAAAAAATTTGTGTGGATTATTTTTTGTCCCTCGAGTGGCAAATTTTCGTTGGTTTTTCTTGCGGTAGGCTGATCGGTTTATCTGGGGCTATCAGTATGAATTTTGCTCCTTTCAAGAAGCTCCGAGGTCAAATCTGTCTGGATCGTTTATATGGGGTGCTTATTATAATTATGGACCGATATGGACCAATTCTGGAATGGTTGATTTTAGAGACCATATTACTAAAATCACGTACCAAAGTTCAACCGGGTATTGGATTTGAAATTTCCTTTCTCTTTAAGAGCATCCGCAAAAGCCTAAAATCTGGCGGATCAGGTTTTATATGGAACACACACTTTTTTCTTCTTCATATGGGCCGTTTTGGCCGCGATATTCGACCTTCAAACCGCTCCAATAACGCCATATAATAGTCCACTGTTGATAGGTTTTTCCGCTTCTCAAGATAATCGACATAAAATTATTCCTGCGCATTCCCAAAAAAACAGGGGCCATTACTTTCAGCGGGCACTGACTTGGAGTCTTCGACGCTTCGAAGGACGGTTCACCGGTCGCTGTTCCACTTCAGCGGACTTGTCGCCATTGCGACTCAGGAGTGTAGCTATGGAGCCAATGTTTCATCCCATTGTTCACAATATCGACGGACAAAACTCCGGGTGTTTTACGAGTTAACAGCCTGCAAAACTCCGCTCAGAATTCATCAACACGCTTGAATTTTGCCATACCAAATCAATTATTGTGATTTTCCGCTGGCCGCAGACGTCCGGCAAAACTTCATCATCAAGCCAAGTTTTGCTTCACACCGTATTTTTTCCCGTTCTAGAAAACAGTACTTTTATCAAAACACGAAATTCCCTTTTTCCATTTTTTTTTCACGATTAAGCGTCTTTTGGTGAAGCAACTTTTTGGCGTTCACAAAAGACGCTCTATCTCACAAACTAATATGACTTACAGACCAAATTTTTGACACTGAGATCATTTTGGAAGGCTTGGTACTATATAAAATAATAATATGCATTTAAATTAACTAGCGACGCCATCTATGTGTCAGACCAGGGCGATTTTATCAGCCAATCCTGTTTTAGGAATACATTATGTAGTGTAGTCAAGTGTGGTAAATTTTATTGAAATCGCGTTTCAGATTTAGATATACGCTTCCCATATAAAGGGGTGATTCTTTGATGGTTATAGATTCATGCCATTCAGTATTTGCAGATCACGTGGGATTTCAGACATGGTGTCAAAGAGAAAGAATGCTCAGTATGCTTTTGACATTTCATCATGAAAGACTTACTAACGCATGCCAACGCTTTGCAAATCATTGAATTTTATTTACCAAAATCAGTGCGCAGAAAATCCGGCTTTTTTATCGACAAATTTTTGTTTTCAGCGATGAGGCTCATTTCTGGTTGAATGGCTACGTAAATACAGCAAAATTGCCGCATTTGCGAGTGAAGGAGCAACCAGAAGCCGTTTTCAAGAACTGCCCTATGCATCCCGAAAAAATGCTACTGTTTTGGTGTGCGGTTTGTACGCTGGTGGAATCATTGGACCGTATTTTTTTCAAAGATTGCTGTTGGACGCCCAAACGCTTACGTGTGAATTTGGCGATCGCTATCGTTCGATGGCTAACAAACTTTTTTGTTTGCCAAAAATGGGTAAGAACTGACTTGGTTGACATGTGGTTTCAACAAATTGCGCTACATGCCACACAGCCTCGCGATTCTCATGGCCATTTTGAGGGAAAACTTCGGTCGAGACAATTCATCTCAAGAAAGATGGACCGGTTAAGTTGGGCCACCAAGCATCATGCGATTTTGTACGCCTTTTAGACTATTTTTTGCTGGGGCTACGTCAAGCTAAAGTCTACAAGAAATAAGCCAGCTAACTATTCAGCTTTGGAAGACAACATTTCCGAAGAAATTCGGGCTAATTCCGCCTTAAAATGCTCGAAAAAGTTGCCCCAAAATTGGACTTTCCGACATGGACCACCTAAAGACGCAGCCGCGTAGTCAACATTTTTAAATGAAATTTATCTTCAAAAAGTAAATGTTCACTGGACCAATCTAACGTTTTCAAATAAAGAACGATGAGATTTTGCAAATTTTATTGGTTTTTTCCTTTTTTTAAAAAAAAAGTTATCAAGCTCTTAACAAAATCACCCTTTATATACATATCGCCTGATTTGGACTAATATGACCACAGATAGGCAAAAGTTTTACTCTGAGTTTACTGCAAAGGTAATCCCTGAATTGTGTTGCCAGAGAGAGTTAGAATTAACATAGTAACTAATATGCATTGTGAATTTTATTGAAATCGGTTCAGATTTCGATATAGCTTCCATATATTGTTTTTTCCAATCTTAGGCCAAAATAACCCACATCCGCCACTGCTCAAGCTCGAAAACTTATAAAAATGACTCAAATTTTCCTTACTCTAATTACACATCTACTCGACCGATTGATATCATAAATACGCGCTTGCGATAGTTAGCCTCAAAGTTAGGCTTCAGATTTAAATGTTTCCCATATTTTTTAGTAAAATTGTGCTTCATCCCAGGCCATAATGTCGATTTAAATTTAGTTCTTAGAGATAATGTAGAAGTTACACCAAACAATTGTCTTCCAAAACCGGTTAAGATATACATAAAATATGTATATGGCACACACTAAACCTTCATGAAGGAGCTTGATGTATGATAACACAAATTTTTGGTCTCTACAAAGGTTGGTTGAAGGGTATAATATAGTCGGCCCCGCCCGACTTTAGACTTTACTTAATTGGTTTAAATTCATGAAGTTAAAAAAATCAATTAACACTTAAGTAATTAATTTAAATTAATCACAAGCATTAATTGTATCAGTTAATTTATTAATTGACGTTTATGATAGACACTATCACTTCTGTGCATTGAAAACGTTTCAATAAAAAATTAATGAAAATCAAGAAGTTTGCTAGTAAAAGCGCCGTACTCTGTTCGGTTTTCTCGTTGAAAACTCCATACAAAACAAAAAATCCAAAAAACTTAGATGAAATTTTTTCCATTTGTGGCTACTTTTGTTTTTTTTTCGAGCATGGGGCGCCATTTTGCCACATGTACGAGCGGCGCGCTTCTGGGAAACTTCTTAGCCTATCAATTGAAAGAGAATAGTTTTAGTTTTTCAAAAATATTTTTATTTTGGTCATCTAATAATTCTCCTGAAGTTTAATACAACTTAGGTCAACGCTTTTCTAGCAATTCTATCCCTTGATTAAATAGGTTTTCCTCAAGTCTTCAAAATATGTGGTTTTACAACTGTAATTTTGCCATTCTTCATTGAGGTAAAACGCTTAGCCAGCAAGCGAAATTTTTTAGATTTGCGGAACAAGTAAAAGTTACTGGGTGCTAAATCAGGAGAAATAAGGTGGGTGCTGTCAAGCAAACTCGTTACTTTAATTCGTTGATTTGATTTTAGCAATTGTTAAAATACTCTTCAGGTGCGCTTGGTGCGTTGTTTGTATGAAAAATTATTTTATTTTTTTGTGTTGCTAAGCCAGGACGTTTTTCTCGAATTTGTACATTTAATTTGATTCCAAAAGGGTGCAATTTAGCTACTCTGAATTATTGTTTCACCCTTTTGCAGGATAGTTCAATCAATAAAATACCTTAGAAGTCCCAAAAACCGTTGCCATAACCTACCAGCCGATTTGAATTGTTTTGCCTTTCTTTGGGCACTTCCTCCAGCTTCAGTCCGATTGTTCTTTGGTTTGTTCTTTTTAGTCTCTTCGAGTATAGTGGTGGAATCAATGTTCTCATCACAGTGTGAAACGACGCCTTATAAAAATCCATTTATTCGCTTTAAAACGATCCAACAAGCTTTGAGAAATGTTTCATTCTTATGCGTTTTGATCGACTGTTAACAAATGCGCGCACCCAAACTTGCCAGAAAAGCTTTGTTCATCTGTAGTTCTCATGCATAAATTAAATGGCAATCGATCATTTGAGATGCCCATGATTATTAGCCAATTTCACGCACTTTTTATTCCGTCAAATCATTTATATACCATATCATGCATTTTGGCTACAATTTCTGTTGGTTGTTGCTGTTTTGCACGTCAAACTTACGTTTGAGATTCATCTTCAATGCTTTGTACGACCACGCATATTGAAGGAAGCACTTTCACCTAAACACATTTAACCATGATCATTAGGAATTTCTTGTTCCCATAAACCTTTTTTATGTAAATATTTAAAATACAGCACGCATTTCTAATTTTTTTCCATTGTAAAAAAATTGCCGGATTCGTCTTTTTTGAAAACACCTTTTTTCTGATATGAATGAGTTGCCAGATCGAAAACAAAAATTTAACACATGGTTCATAATCAGAGGATTGGAAGTTTTCTAAAACACTTAACTTTTTTCTGTTGATACGCGCTTTTTGCCTGTCCGAAGCTGCCCCTCGTAAATAAGAAATAACTTATTTATTAAAACTTATTTGTGTCCGTTTATAACGCAAACACGCCGATTCATATTTTTGTTCCGAAAATATACAAAGGATCAAAGGAGTATCAGATCAATTGCCCAAGGAAAAATAAAATGTTAATTTTGTAATAGCAAGCAGCAACCACTAACTTAATTCAATATCGATTCCTTACCTAAACAAACATCGCTTTCTATGTGCGAAATAATGGTTTCTATATTTTTTTCGCAAGAACGGAAAATTAGTACCGGCCTTAAGGAGAAAATCTTTACCACAATCAAAAAACTAATTTTCATTGAACTTAAATAATAAATTAAATTTCGATTTTAGAAATTTTCACTATGGTCTGTTTTAGAGGAGCTCCATTAAAAAATTTTACCATATTTTTGTTATTTCTCTCTTAGGTGTCTTTTAACCGTCGGAAACGATTAGCTATTCAAGTTTCTTACTTAATACTAACGCAGTTTTTTAACTGAATCTAAGAACAACACGAGTGAACAAATATTTCAATTATTCTTCTCTCCTTCTAAGTGGATATTTATTTTTCCGTTTGGTCATTGTTGAGTTGGAAAGGCGCAAGGGAAAATTGAATCCATTATTTTTATATATAGGCCGTTATATACGGTTAACACCGGCTTATATGGTGGTGATTGGATTCTATATGACTTGGTTGACTAGCATCAGTAGTGGACCCATATGGCGTGAACGAATAGAATTGCAACAGGATCGTTGTCTTGAATCATGGTGGTTGAATATTTTATATATTAACAATTACATTAACACAGATAAATTGGTAAGTTTTTCAAATTGAATATATGTTTGTATGTTAATTAATTGATCCAACTAATTTTTATATGAAATTGCTTCAATCACGTAAATTATAACATCATTCCGATCAAAAATTGAATTGATTATATTAAATTTTTGCGAGATTTCTAAACTGGATCAATAAATCTTTTGACAGGTTTTTATTTATATTACTGGGCTATTTACGTCGTTCTAGTATAAATGCAAATAAACTTGTTTTATTCAATAATTATATTTATTTGAAATATAATTATTTTACGTTTATAAATTATTAAAACCGGACATCGCAAACAATATATATAAATAATTAAACAAACTAAATAATTAAAAAAACATATATTAACCTATAAGAGAGAAGTTCACTACTGTGGTATCACAATGGACTGAATAGTCTAAGTGGTCCTGAAATATCGAAATTAACCATCTTCAAATAGGATAAATAATTTAATTTCTGTATTTTCAACAAATGTTTATCTCGTTTTTAGTGTATGTTTCAATCTTGGTATCTCTCAGCCGATACACAATTATTCTTTGTGGGTCCATTGATTTTGATTATGATTCACAAGTGGCGCAAATTTGGATTATCCCTATTGGCCACACTTACGGTGATAACATCTGCCACACCATTCATAGTGACATATATAGATGATGTTGAACCCACATTGATGATCAATAGCAGGTATTTAAATATGAGAATGTAAACTATTCTAGATAGATGATTGTTTTTTAATATGAATTTCCGCATCTTGTTTACCATTTCAGTATTGCTGAGGATCTACTGAGGAGCGATTATTACCATAATAACTATATGAAGACCCATATGCGTGCTTCGGCCTATTTCATTGGTTTGGCAACTGGTTATTTGGCTCATGTGATGCAAAGTAAAAGGTAAGGAGAATAACTTAAAGATTGATTCTATACTAAAACTAAACAAATTCTATAATTAAACTAAACAAAACTATGTATTTGGGGCAAAAGAATACAGAGGGTGTCAAATTTGATTTCTATAGAAAATTTTGTCAAA
>PGFW01021681.1:1103-13831 GCA_003123925.1 Haematobia irritans
GTTTGACGGTATACATCATCGTTAGAGCGCGAGATCCAGCCGCGTTACAAGGTTGGAGAGCCTCTTAGATGCAAGCAGGGTTACAGGCAGGTTTTCTTGGAACAGGAGGATTATTGAGCTGAAGCGGTGGAGAAGCTACAAGGTTTAATCCTGTTCTCGGAGTCCGTCACCGCCCCCATAGCCACCGGCAGGGAAAGAGACCTCCACGGCAGCCTAGGGTAGTTTTAGCCAATTAAAGATCCAGGCAAGTTGGCAGCCGCACTCAGATTCCTACTTTTATCAGTGATTGGATAGCAGCGTACAGGTGGAACGTATTGTCCCAATTGTGCAACCAAGGGCCCACACGACACGCGTCATCTTTCTCTTTGCCCTGCTAAACCAACCCGACTTACCACAGATCCACTCTGACGCACGGCCCACTTAGTCGCAGAGTTCCCTCGATCTGGCACCAAAGGCTGAAAGTACCAAAGCGTCATATACAAAAAATGGGAACCCGAAATCAACCAAGTAAACTATGTTACAAACAACCCGCAAAAAACATAAGAAGGAATACTACTCTAATATTTATCTAGTAGTAGAACAAAGCCATATATTTAGGAAGTAATTTCCAAGCCTAACAGGCGATGATTTACGAATTTTTCATTGAGCAGAACTTTTGATTTGTGGTATTTGCTTTAAATGCATAGGCATAGCTAAGGGTTTTTTATGGGTTTGCATTCTCCCCCAACGAGAATACCATGGCCCAGTAATTTTTTTCAAACTATAATTATATACATACATTGAATAAATTATTTTGGTTTCTCCCATCCTTTTACGAGAATTTCTTTTTTTTTGGTATCCCTTTACAATGGAGCACACACTTGTTAGCTCTTTACCCCTTACGGAAACTGTGCTAGCTACGCCAATGTTTAATTACAATCGTGACAAATAAAAAATAAAAACTCAAATAAAATTATCTTTTCCAATATAATATAATATTCGCTTTTTTTCCACATAAATTTTTGAAAAACGGAAATATCGAAATTAGATTGCAGTCATAATTTAGTAGTTACTTGACTTTAAATACTGTGCGCAGGTCCGTGTTTGTACATTGGTAACATTCATAAATAAAGATTTTATAACATAATTTTTATCAAATATTCAGAATATTTTGTTATGTTTATGTTTTTGTTTCTTTTATATTCTTCCTCTGGTATAAAGAAATATAACTCTTGAAGTACAAATGACGGTTTATCTTTATGTTCTTGGGTTTAATCATACATTTCTAAGTTTTGTGTAAACGATTGTTCAATAAATTATTTATTCAACAATCTTTTTTTACACATCCATTATATATTAATTGTATTACGAATATTGTAATGAAAATCTCACACCACAACAAATTTCACGAACATTTTTCCCAATTAAAATTTTAACTGGAGTTTTTAAAAAAATATTCAAGTTAAAAACTTAATTGATTCAGTCAAAATTTTTTTAAATTTGAAACAAAAATCAATCACAAAAATAATAGTTATCCAATTAATTTTTTAATTTGATCAATTAAAGCTTTCAATTGACTTCAATTTAATTTTTTACATCTTTGAGTTACTATTCATTTCTGCTGATTGAAGACATGTTCAATTAAACATTAATTGGATCAATTAATTCGTGATTGAATCAAGAAACCAATTTTTTTTGTTAGTCCATTGTAATTAACTTTTATTTTGGTCAAACCAAGCTGATAGAATTACATGGTACTGAAATGGAATAAATAATAAAATGTAATGAAATTTCACCTACTACAATTGTGCTGATCTTAATTTCCAACTTTTACCCCCAAGACCCGTCACATAACCGTCACTTTCATAAAAAAACAACGCCAATGGAAACATCGGGTTAATAGAACCATGTATGTTTATCGGAGAATTGTCTTTTAATTCCAGCCCTTCTAAGTAATACTCTCAATTCCTCGATTCTTATGATTTATGCCCGAAGTAATTATATTGCAAAATATAACCTACACATACATATATTTACATAAACGCAAAAGCCCTCCAAAATCCACAAAATGGGACAAAATTAATTTTCATAAACATTAAATGAAACTTGAGCTGCCCGAACTACAGGTGATTTTTTTGGAGGGTTAGGATTTTCATGCATTAGTTTTGACAGATCACGTTGGATTTCAGACATGGTGGTCAAAAGAGAAGAGATCTCAGTATGCTTTGACATGTTCAATCATGAATAGGACTTACATCTGCCACAGACGTCGAAACTGTTTCAGTGAATGGGCCCTAGAAAAGGTCTGGCCAAAATCCGGCTAAATCGCGCTTTTTATCCGGACAAATTTTGTTATCAGGGCGATGGGCTCATTTCTGGTTGAAATGCCTTACGTAAATAAGGCAAAATTGACCGCATTCGGAGTGAAGAGCAACGGCAGAAGCCGGTCTCAAGAACTGCCCCATGTGACGAATGGCATCCGCGAAGAAATGCAACTGTTTTGCGTGTGGTATGTACGCTGGAGGGGGGGAATCATTGGGACGTCGGTATTTTTTCAAAGATGGCTGTTTGGACCAACGTTAGCGGTGAATGGCGATCGCTATCGGTTCGAATGCTATACAAACTGTTTTGCTTGCCCAAAAAGTGGAAGAAACGGAACTGAACTTGCGGTTGGAATGTGGTTTCAACAAGGAAATGGTCGCTACATGCCACACAGCTCCGCGATTTCTATGGCCCATTTTGAGGGAAAACTTCGGAGAACCATTTCATCCAAGAAATGGACGCGTAAGTTGGCCACCAAAGATCATGGCGATTTTGAGCGCCTTTTAGGACTATTTTTTGTGGGGCTAACGTCAAGTCTAAAGTCTACAGAAATAAAGCCCAGCAACTATTCCACGCTTTTGGAGACAAATTTCCGAAGAAATTCGGCGCTATTCCTCCGAAAGTGCTCGAAAAAAGTTGCCCCAAAATTGGGACTTCCGAAATGGACGCACCTAAGAAGGCAGAGGCAGCCGCGCGTCAACATTTAAATATGAAATCTCATCTGTGCAAAAAGTAAATGTCATGCGACCAATCTAAGCGCTTTTCAATAAAGAATCGCGATGAGATTTTTCCAAATTTTTAGGCGCGTTTTGTTTTTAAAAAAAAGGTTATCCAGCTCTCTTAAACAAATCACCCTTTGGTATATATCGGTGTACTTACGATAAACTCATAAGATTTCGGAAGGTTAAGATGGCTTCAGGTAAGCAAAGTGAATGGACAAAAGAATTTTGTCTCACTGAAATAAAAAAAACCACAGAGCATAAAGTCCCAACAAGAAATACCCAATCGTACATGAATATTTAAATAGAAATGTTGCGTGGGCATTATTGATAAGGATAATATTTACAATTAGCGGACTTTCTTTTACTGAGGGAAGTCTTTAGTAAAACACCCCCACCTTAAGCCAACAATTTAGTTAAACTGTTCAAGAGGCTTGCAGCACATTACTGAAGAGTTTTACCAGTTATAAATTTTCTTCGGTGTCCGTTGTTCTTGAATTTATTGTATCGTCCTAACCCATTAGTTTATTAGTCCAGCTGCCAAAAAAGAAATGGTGGCAGGCTCACCTCGGGCATTAGACGAGGGGCTCTAAGGTAATAGCTACTATTATGAGCAATACGAATTTCCATTGGCCAAACGAAAGTACAGTTTATTATTAATATATTGAAAATAATTAAATATTTTGTTTTTAATTAAGAAGTATTATTTCGTCGTTTTTCTTTATTACACCAACTTCGATTAGCGCTACACGTCATGTCGTTCATAGCGCACGAATGTTTAGAGTACTACGTGTCTCCTTGTTCTTCCTCTATATAGTCCAAACGTAGCTTTTGGAATCATTTCCATAAAACATATTGTCCTCTTCCAAATTCTTTTCAAAAATAATATACATTTTCTAAGTTTTTGGAAATTATAAAAATATGTTAAATGATCTTCCAATTTACATATAGGTAATGTCCATGTATATTTACATATGGGCATGTCTTGCTATATATTTAGACATAATAGCAATCATTCTTGTATATTATACGACAGCATGCCAATATTAAAATAAATTGCCAATCTTTAATCCAAAAATGGATACTAAATTTAGATGCATTACGATAAAATCAATTACTCCCGCCTGTTCTTTGTTTTAAAGTTTTGTTTTACTGTGAATAAAACTGATAACATTGCCTCAAATAAAAAAAAAACTCGAGGCGATAACAGTTTTCAATTCAATTAGATAATAAATAAAGCTTTTAGCTACTTACTTGATATTCCTGGTCTCGTATATATTCATGACAAAATAGCCCGCCACAAATCTTCATGTTTGGCATCTCCAGAACCACTCTTCATATTGCCACAGAACGGAATCTGGTTTTAAAAGGTTTGGGATGATTCCACAGCATATCAGCGACCACAAAAAACACTCCGATCCGTACTGCTTTACTCCCGCATTAAGGAAAACCAGATTGTAGGCCAAAAGTTGGCAATTGCATTTAATCTGTGTATGTGTATTTTGTTCGGTTTTATAGGGTTTATAAAATAGCCCAGATATACAAACGGGAAACTTCTTCTCATCCTTTGAAAACAGACACTAACAATGTTTATTTGGTGGTATTGATTACCTTAGGGACCAGTAACTTAGGCGTAATTGGGCAGGCGATTCAAATTTTCCCGATTTGTTATCCGGCACAGGGCAATTCCCAAGGCGATATGGTTTGACGGCGTCCTTTTGTTTTTCGCTCGTTGTAGCCCGCTGATATCGTCATCTTTTAGATTCCATTGATATCGCATTTGATGGCCCTTGGAACCCTAATTGTTGGTGCACCGAAATCGGATGTGATTGCAGGGGCACGCTGTCACATAAACTATTATTTTTTCTCCATTATTGCGATGATGATGAGGAGGACGATATGTCGTTTGTTTAGCAATGTATTGGCGGATGTGAGTCGTCGTCGTCCGTACTGTCTGCATCAAGATGTCTCTGCCGGATTTCAGGCACTGATGAAAGCCCAAAATTCAGATTCCCCACCGCAGCATTTCGTTAAACTTAATACCTTATATCCCAAATATTTGTATTCCAAAATATAATAAATCCTACTAGGCAAAATAATTTATACCGACACACCAGACGCCAGACAAGGGATTTTCGACAATTAGTTGCTGCCTGCCACCCTTGATATCACGCGGTACTCCTTGCAGTCGACCAAGCCGCGTCCAAGTGAAAAAAGTAAATATATTTTTCTATTGATATATTATAGATGGATATATTATTATTTGGTTTATCATGCAATTGTCGCAGCAGTGTACATATCTCGCTTGTGCTGAGGGGCAATTTTTGTGATATTATGGAACTCCAAGTGAGATACGAGGAAACACAAATGCAACAATTAGGACGGAGACGATAGTACGACATGATTGAGTTCTTAGATGCGCATGTGTAAATATTATTACACATAAGCTTAGATGAGCTGAATAGCAACCATAGCTACCGCCCCACTTCCGAATTGTATTTCTTTTGCTTATTTTAATTAAATACTTAAACACTAAATGACAAATCCGCATAAAATCACGACCGAAATTAAGAAGACCAAATATATTACAGAGAGATTGACAAGCTACGACAAATACCGAAAAGAGAATAGAAAGACAAAGAAACAGTCTCATTTAAAGAGAGAACACATAAAACAATGTGTAAGATGGGCGCTGTTATTTCGAATGAAATTTTTAGGCTTAAAATGACACCGACCTATCCCCAATAAACACAGGATGGAGCGCGTTTTTCAAATGCCAACGAAACTTTTTTCATGTTTGAGGGTAAATATAATATTTCAACATCATATTCCAACTTGACTCCTTGAATAGCTCACTTCAATACATTTTTCATATTATTTACTGCGAATTACTTCAATTTGCCAAAATGTTGACGAATATCCTTTGAAAAGGTGTTGAAGATAAAGGCCGGGCTACTATGTTCATTCTTCGCGAAAAATTTTTATGGAAACCATTATTTCGGCACATAGAAAGCCGCGTTTTTTTAGGTAGCTTGGAACGCTATCTTTATAGGGAGCGATTATTGGATTAAGTTGGTGTTGTTGCTGGTTTTTACAAAATAACATTTTATTTTTCCTTGGGCCAATTGATCTGCTATATCTCTTTGATCCTTTGTATAGTTCGCGAACAAAAATATAGTCCGTGTTTGATTTATTTAAACCCGCACAAATAGTTTTTAATAAATAAATTATTTCTTAATTCACATTGCAAATGGCGCCGCTGCATAAACGTCAGTTTTTTCCAACACGAAAAAACAAAGTATCACAAATGGAAAAAATTTTTGCAAATTTTTCGCATTTTTTGGTTTTGTATGGAGTTTCAACGCGAAAACCGAACAGAAGTACCGGCCTTTAAAACTGTCATAAATTTATGACGGGCGCGGAATTTTAAATTACTACCATACAAACAGATGACAGCAATAGCTTGGACAGTTACCGAATATTGGCCAAAATTGATTCGACTACACAGCCCTGCTTACCACCATCTTGTGAATACTGACAGGGAAGTAAAGAAAACAAGAAATCTGTTTTTTCGTTTTAATTTGCTTTTATAGTATATTTAAAACTCCATTTAATAAAATACAAATATCACCATGGGAACAATATATACACATTTATCTCGCCAAAAATTAAAATATTTTTTTGTAACAGTGAGACCAATTGGCCAACACTGTGTTGATATGGAAATCAGCTGTTTAAGAAACATTTAAAACTATGGCATTAATTCGTTTTGACGAAAGTTGAATTTTGGATATTGTTTTTAATAGGAAAATCGGTGCGGACCCAACCCCGTAAAAATTAATTCGTTTAACCAGATAAACGACTTAAATTTTTGGAAGAATGTGAACCGTGAATTTGAGTGATGTACGCTATATCTGACCAGTGGATGCCGAATTTAATGCAACATTGCTCCCAGGCCCTTCCAGATCTCCACGATTATAGAAAATTGCGTCAAGTGGTGGTGGCTCTCTGTGGGACTGGATTTAGGGAGTCGGCAGGCGAATCTGCGGTCTTCGGAACCTCATCATACGGGGTTTGGACCGGGACGCTCGTGGTCATTGTGGAGCGGTGTGAAACCATCGGAATTACAGGTTAGTAAACAAAAGATAAAAAAAAATTTTGAATAGCTGAGCTTCTCGAAACATAAAGAAAATATTAAGTGGACATTCATATTTTGTCCACATATATGAAGATGATGTGTCACCGAAAAATTTCCCACTTTGAAGGTGTTTAATTTTTTGGAGTGTATACTAAAAGGGCTTTTACGGAATGGGATTATCCAGGAAATTTTTGGGTAGCTCTCACTTTTGTCTTGTTGAAATTTGATAATAGAAACTATGCCCCTACTAATAGTGGAATCATACTGTGCTTCAAATATTTTCATTAAAATTCATTCCTCTTCCAATGACGCATTTATGGTGACGATGGACATTGGAGATTGTCAATGTTATTATGCTCATTCATGGAAGGCGATTAATAAAATTTTATTTTTGTGGTATTTTATATTAATTTCCGCTAATTTTAATTTATTATCTTTAACTTGTGCGAAACTTTATTTTATAATTAAACTTGTATGGTGAACATTGTTCTCTGCAGGCAAACGAAGAGGTGGCCGTTGGCGGCGGAGGTCGTTTTCATAATGGTTATGATACAGAGACAGACCATACAATAACCCCAAGACATTGATCAACACAATTCAAATTCGAATCACCCCTCAATGGAAATGCTAAGCGCGTGATTATGGTTAAATTTTGTTAGCTGCTTCCAAGGCATTAGTCAATTACTGGATATTAGTGGATAGCCTTATTTTCTTAAATAAATATTCTCTATAGTACATGGCATTTTATTTTTCATTTCATAATAAAATATTTCAACTGTTAGTTTCATCTCCTTAGTATTAATAAGTACGAGATTTGGTACTTGGGAGAAGAAAATGGGTAGTTCGGATTGTCCCGAATTGATGGTATTTCTGTCCAATTTACCTGTACTTCTAATGAATTTGGACCACCTCCTTTTACTACACCCAACCAAAACATAGAGAAAGTAGTAATAAGCGATTTTATTCAAATCTCAAGGATTTCGCGACCTTGAAATTAGAGTCCATTCCATATAGAATTGTTTTGATCGAAACTGGACAGCTAACAAGAATTTGATTTCATGATAATACATTACGATTATTTGCTATCGTAATAGGAATAGGTTGATAATGACATCGATTTTGATTTACTGGCCCACATTGATGGTGGCGGGTTAAAGTCGACTTCTGATACAAAAAGATTAATGTACAATTCACGCACAATACTGTACTTAAACAACTTTCGATTTTCATTTGTTTTTCTTTTTTAAATATAATAAAAGCACATTTTAACAAAAATATTTATTTAAAATCCCGGTATATGTAATTCTAGGCGGGTTTAAATATGTATTGAGGGCATTCACATGTTAAATCCTCATCGCGGATTCTTCATCATCAAATAGTCAATCTGGCTGCCTCGGGTGTATAAATTAATAACCTTCTACTTCTCTGTCGGCTTTCCGTTGGCAGCCTAGTAAGTAAATCAAAACTAGTACCAATTAATTTTTCATTTTTTTCGTGAGATTTCGCGTTAGTTATTGATATTGTCTTTTAGAATTGAAAATCGTTATATATTTTAACGTTTACCTTTCAAATGATTTCCAAAATCTAACGAATTTGGGTTATTTACGTTAGGACTATTCTCCGAACAATTTAAATAAGACATTTGCCAATAGTGGAATTGATGCAGTGAAAACCATGAATATTGACCTACAAATTTTAAAGGCGCAAATTGGTTTAACATTACTTTTCACTATCGGCCCATTCTTCATGGCATTGTTTCTTCGCTTACCATTTCTCTTCATCCAGTTCAATTTTGAAGGTTCCCAGCATTCTCTTTTTCTCAACCATCATCATCTCAATCAACATTTTTTCCTTTTTCTATCGATTCACGCTTCTCTGGCGAGAGGCTGAACCGATAAAGTCTGTCCATTGGGTTGTGGCTATGTATAGCTTGTTTGTGGTACACACCACCTCCAGGGTTTTCGCGTGGTTAAATTGCTTAATTCTCTTTTTCGTTTTGAAATGCAATATAATGGTCGCGCCGATATATTCACAGGCGCAATTAAAAATAATGAATAATTAACATACCAAATGTTTTGGAGATCAGTCCAGAGGAAAGATCTTTTTGATACTATCACTCTTTTTCCAATTTTATTAAAAGGCCATTGAGTTTTCTGTTGAGTCTTTGGTAGCCATCAAATTGGACAAAGTCGGTAATACTCACATTCCACTTTTTTGGTGTTCAGTTGGATTTTAGCACAGCTCAATTATCACTATGATTTTAATTTTTCAAATATTGGCCATCTCCGGTGGAACATATTCTTAGTTAAATTTCATCTTTCTCCTTTGTTCTTGTGAGCCAGTTTCGCTAAGATAATCGTTCCGATATTTTTCTCTGACTAATTTCATCTTGAATGAAAAAAGTAATCTATGAGATGGATTCTTTTACAGAACGATGATAACCCACTTACTAGATTATAACTAGACGTTGCCGGCTTGTAACTATCAAATATAGGACCACATATCTTGAAAAAAAAAAAATAGGTTTCGCGATCTTATCATTTAATTGTGTCGTCGGCATTTTGAAAAAAGTAACGATTCAAAGAATTAATGGAATGGCGTATGAACGATATATCCGAAGTTGTTTTTTCCCAATTACCGCAAACTAATTGCTTACAGGAAATGCTATAAAAACCTATTCCAGCTTTCACATCGTTTTTTAAAGTATCTTATCAGTTTCTGTACGATAATTTAATTTATAATCCTTCGATCGTAATGCACTTCGAATGACAATTTTTGCTACCCATAGGAAATACAATTTCAATTTTATGTTATAGATTTTACAGCTACATATTATTCGTGTGCCTTCAAAGTGAAATTCCGTTTTTATGGCCTCATGTACCCGCTAACCCGCGAAAAATGTCTTTGGCTTTTTCCAAAAAAAAGCCGAAAACCGGAACAATAAACTTACGCAATTAGAAGTTCAAAAACGAATTGGAAAGAAGCAAATCCAAAGTGTTAATCAATGTTTTTATTCTTTAAGCTATGATTTCTTCGTGTTTTAAGCTGGGTACTTTCAATTTGGGAAGAAAAATTCGAGCAACGATACCGTGGCTAAAGGGGGTATTTTTATTGATGAATGATATTTAATTCAGTATTGACATTCATAAATGATCCAAGTAGCTACAATTTGATATATTTTATGATATATTTAATTCAGTATTGACATTTCACTATATATGCTATCCTATAGGCCGCTAATTTTTTATAATTGGCCAACATTTTCTCAAAGGTGCCAATTTCAATGCTACAACAAAGATTATTAAAACATAAATTGCCATAATATAATACGTCTGACTTATATGAGAATAGATTCTTGTGCGGAACTCAATGAAACTTAACTCCTAACTCAATAAATAACGTTGCACTTCAAAATTCCAGAGAAAAGTTCCGACCAAATTTCTTTAGATTTTCTTTTTCGCAACTAACAAATAATAAGTTTACATCTGACAACAATTGACACTTCAATTTTCCACACAGCTGACAATAAATAAAGACCAGTTAAGAAATCTTTCTTTTTTGTCGACTCGGCGTTGTTCTCCGATGCCGCTATTTCTGTTTAAATACAATCATATCATCTAATCGACAGACGAACAGCGTTTTTATTTTTCGCGTACAAAAATTCACATTAAATGTCTGTATTCACCCCTTTAATGCCCAATCCCGCCTTTAAGGCGGTCTTCATTTAATAAGGAAGCTTTTAGTAAAATACACCTTAAGACAACAAAAATGGGTAAAATAAAAAGAATTAATAATTCGTTTTGAAGAAAATAAACTTTTTTAATTGGTGCTTTAGATCATTCCCCATCAAGTTATGCGCTTCTACAGACTATCAGTTATTCCGGACAAGGGTAATGTCCGGTGACTTTTGTAAAGAACTCCTTTACAGTGTGTCGGATCGATTACGACTTTGTCGGCGATAACTAAATAATCGGTTAAATGTGTTATCGAATGCCCATAAAACTTTGCAGCAGTATCGATTATGCCTTCGGACTTAACTTATATGTGCACAATATATGCGACGGGATATATGGTTTCGACGCGAGCACTGTCGTCCGCGGAAAAAACTGATAGCGCCGCGTTTTTTTTAGTAGCCTTTGGACGGCGCTATTTTACAGGCGGAGCGATATTGGATTTAAGTTGTGGTTGCTCGCCAAGCTTGTTTTTACAAAATAACATTTTATTTTTCCTTGGGCCAATTGATCTGCTATTCCCTTTGATTTTCCCTTTGCTATAGTTTCGGAACAAAATATTGGTTCCGTGTTTGATTTATAAACCCGCACAAATAGTTTTATTTAATAAATAAATTATTTCTTTATCTCACCATTGCAAATGGCGAAGTGCTATAAACGTCAGTTTATTCAGCACGAAAAAACAAAGTATCACAAACCTGGAAATAAATTTCGCAATTTTTTTCGTTTTTTGGTTTTGTAATAGAGTTTCACACCCCGACGCGAAAACCCGAACAGAGTTACCGTGCCTTTAAGAGAAAATGAAAACACCGATAACATAGTCTCCAAAGAAAATTCCGCTGCAAAGGCCTAGCAATTTCTTCTATGAGCTGAATTTAAAGTCAAATGTTAATAATTTGACAGACTGTTTACTTTGTTGCCCTTAAAGGTAAGTACTATTGTTCGCTTTTCGCCGTTTGAATTTTTTCGCTGGTACTTGTATTAAAAACAATTTCAATATAAAGCAGCATAGTTTAACGTAAATTGGTGTGCTTCAGTTTCTTGGTTCCTTCTAGATTTTCGGCAAGACCTTTTACAGGAATATATTCTGTTTTCATTTTATATATTTTGATTATTTTTAGAAAAACGTAATCGCGAAATAACAGCTTGATTTTCAACTCGAAAACCAGACATAGTACCCAACCTTTTACGGGTTTTTTACGGTTTGGTATTTGCTATTAGATATGTTATGTTTTTCTATTTACAAAATAACCACCACCCTTAAAGGGATGATATGAATGCGGAATATTTTCTCCAAAAGCAACACAATTCGGCTAAGACGGTACTCCATTTCAGTGTACAGTGGTTTACATTTAAGTGACGAGAGGAAAGAAAGATGCAGTACAAACAACTTTATGTATTTTATTAACAAAAACTGCCTTCATAATAAAGGGACACAAATACAATATTAATGTCACATATGTAAATAATATATAGTCAACTTATAAATTCTCACTACTTACTGATAATCGGCAACATTTTCTTGTAATTTTTCACTGCTTTAATTTTTATTGCCACTGGAAATCGCAATACCTTGTAGTGTTGACGCTTTTAATGGAAATATGGAACTAACCATTGAATAGAGAAATTCATTCATAGAATCCTTAAAGTAATGACATTATTATCATTCACACAAGTAGTAGGTGCCAGGAGAGTTTTTAAATTACTTGTACTCTCCTTAGCCTCTCTTCAGCTACATGATTTAGCTCTCTTTGACCTTGCAATTAATCGGAGATGCAATTATGAATGGGAAGGTGTACTATAAAGTACGAAAATTGAATTTTTCTCTTATGAGTCTAA
>PGFW01021688.1:14380-33678 GCA_003123925.1 Haematobia irritans
TAAAAAATTAATTCATCCAATTAAAAAATTAATTGATACTATTAATTTCTGTGATTGATTTTTATTTCAATTAAAAAATTTGTTGATTCAATTAAATTTTTAATTGAATATTTTTCAAAACTCAATTAAGATTTTTAATTGGAAAAATTTTCGTGAAATTTTTTTTCTGTGTTGTGCTCCAGTTAGTTGCAATTTTTAAAATAATCGTAATTTATTTATTTCCGTACTCGCTAAATATTTAAATATCAAGCATTTTTCACATTAAGTGAATTAAAATTATCAGAAATAACCTATTTTTCGACAATATTCAAAGATTTTTTTTATTTCGGGTTCGATGAGATGCCCAAATTGAAACAGATTTCTAAGAGTTTTTCGAGACTGGTTCCTGAGGACCTGTCTATGGGGTGCTCCTGCTAAATTGTCCCAGGACGTGTCCTTTGGGATGAGTTCAAGACGCGTCCTAATGTAAATTTACCCCGTCAATGACAAACCCATGTTAAAGTGACCGGTCCCTTCCATACGTTTTGACCAGAACTGGGACTGGTCCATACACACCAGGGACTAGTCCTGTACCGGTTCTGTGGTTGATCCATTTCCGTAGGGTTCTTATAGCAGAAAAATATTGACAAATTCTCCTAAGACAGGTAACTTTTACAAAAATCTATATGGACAGAAAATTTTGACAAGAATTCATAACCTAACCTAACCTAACATATAGACACAGATATTTTTTTTTCCTATAAACAGAATATTTTGACAAAAATTCCTCTTGATAGAAAAGTTTGACAAAAAAACTCCTCTAGATAGAAAATTTTGACAAAAGTTCCAATAGATAGAAAAATTTGACAAAAGTTTCCCATAGACGGAAATGTTGCAAAATTTGTTATAGATCAACATTTCGATAAAAAATTCTTTATAAATAACTAATTTTGACAAAAATTTCCCAGACAGAAAATGTTGATAAATTTCTTATACACAGACTGACAAAATTCCATATAAATGGAAAATTTCTCATGAGAACAGAACATTAAAAAAAATTACTATAGACAGAAAATTTATACAAAATGTCCTATAGACAGAAAAGTTAGACAAAATTTCCTATGAACAGAAATTTTTGGCAAAATTCTCTATAGACGGAAAATGTTAGAAAATATCGACAAAATTGGTAGAAATTTTTACGAAATTTTGAGAAAATTTTGAGAAAATTTTCTATAGACAGACAATTTTGAGAAGATGTTCTATAGACAGAAAATTTTGACAAAATTTCCCATAGGCAGAAAATTTTACCAAAATCTTCACATAGAAAGAAAATTTTGACAAAATTTCCTATAGAACAAAAATTTTGACAAAATTTCATTTAGAAAGAAATTTTGACAAAATTTCATTTAGAATGAAATTTTGATAAAATTTCCTATAGAACGAACATTTTGGTAAAATTTCCTACAAACAGAAATTTTCGACAAAAATTTTCTACAGAAGAAAAGTTTTGACAAAATTTCCCTTGAGAAGATAACATTGAAAAAATGTCATACAGAGAGTATATTTTGACAAAATTTTCTATAGACAGAAAATTTTTACAAAATTTGTTATAGACTGAAAATTTTGACAAAATTTGTTATGGACCGAAAACTTCTCAATAGACAGAAAGTTTTGACAAAATTTCCTATAGAATAACAGTTTTGACAAAATTTTGACAAAATTTCCTATAGAATAAAAATTTTGACAAAGTTTCCTATAGAAAGAAATTTTTGACAACATTTCCTTAATAGAACAAAAATTTTCGCAAAATTTTCTAGCAGAAAGAAATTTTTTGACAAAATTCCTACAGAAGAAAGTTTTGACAAAAAATTTCCCTTAACATTGAAAACATGTCGATATACAGAGCAGCATATTGACAAAATTTCTATAGACAGAAAAGTTTTTAACAAAGATTTGTTATAGACCGAAAATTTTGACAAAATTGTTATGCGACGCGAAAACTTTGACAAAATTTGTCAATAGACAGAAAGTTTTGACAAAATTTCCTATAGAATAACAGTTTGACAAAAATTTCTATAGAAAGAAATTTTTGACAAATATTGCTATAGAAAGAAAATTTTGACAAAATTTCCTATAGAAAGAAAATTTTGACAAAATTTCCTACAGAACAAACATTTTTGCAAAAATTCCTATAGAAAGAAATTTTTGACAAAATTTCCTACAGAAGAAAGTTTTGACAAAATTTCCCTTGAGCAGCTAACATTGAAAACATGTCGTGTACAGAGCATATTTTGACAAAATTTTCTATAGACATAAAATTTTTACAAAATTTGTTATAGACCGAAAATTGTGACAACATTTGTTATGGACAGAAAACTTTGACAAAATTTCAATAGATAGAAAATTTTGACAAAATTTCCCATAGGCAGAAAATTTTAACAAAATCTTCACATAGAAAGAAATTTTTGACAAAATTTCCTATAGAAAGAAAATTTGACAAAATTTCCTATAGAAAGAAAGTTTTGACAAAATTTCCTATAGAAAGACAATTTTGACAAAATTTCCTATAGAACAAACATTTTTGCAAAATTTCCTACAGAAAGAAATTTTTGACAAAATTTCCTACAGAAGAAAGTTTTGACAAAATTTCCCTTGAGCAGCTAACATTGAAAAAATGTCGTATAGAGAGCATATTTTGACAAAATTTTCTATAGACAGAAAATTTTTACAAAATTTGTTATAGACCGAAAATTTTGACAAAATTTCCCATAGGCAGATAATTTTAACAAAATCTTCACATAGAAAGAAAATTTTGACAAAATTTCCTATAGAACAACAGTTTTGAATACATTTCCTATAGAACAAAAATTTTGACAAAATTTTCTATAGAAAGAAATTTTTGACAAAATTTCCTATAGAAAGAAAATTTTGACAAAATTGCCTATAGAACAAAAATTTTGACAAAATTTCATTTAGAAAGAAATTTTGACAAAATTTCCTATAGAGCGAAAATTTTCGCAAAATTTCCTATAGAAAAAAAGTTTTGACACAATTTCCCTTGAGCATATAACATTGAAAGAGTGTCCTATATACAGAAAATTTTTACAAAATTTGTTATTGACCGAAAACTTTGACAACAATTTCTATAGATAGAACAAATTTGGACAAATTTTCCTTATAGACATGGAGCCCCATGGTAAAATGGTTAGCATGCCGCACTTGCATACACAAAGTCGTGGTTCGATTCCTGCTACGACGAACACCAAAAGTTTCAGCGGTGGATTATCCCGCCTCAATAATTGCTTGTGACATTTCTGAGGGTTTCTAAGCTTCTCTAAGCGGTTTTCACCGGGAATGTGGAACGCCGTTCGGACTCGGCTATAAAAAGGAGGTCCCTTGTCATTGAGCTTAACATGGAATCGGGCAGCACTCAGTGATAAGAGAGAAGTTCACCACTGTGATATCACAATGGACTGAATAGTCTAAGTGGGCCTGATACACCGGGCTGCCACATGACCTAACCTAACCTATAGACATGGTCTGCCTATAGGAAATTTTGTCAAAATATAGAAAGAAAAATTGTGACAAAATTTCCTATACAACGCAAATTTTGAAAAAAAAAATTAACAAAATTTTCTAAGGACAGAAACTTTTGACAAAATTTCTTATTGTTGGAAAATTGCTCAAAATTTCTTATAGTCGGAAACTTTTGACAAAATTTCTTATAGACAAAAAATTTTAACAAAAATTTCTTATGACAGAAAATGTTGAAAAAAAATCAAATAGAAAAAAAATTGACAAAATTTCCTATTGGCAGAAAATGTTGACAAAATTTCCTAAATACAGAACGTTTTGAAAAAATCCTACAAACAGAAAGTTTTGATAAAATTCCTTATAGACAGAAATTGTTGAAAAAACTTTTCAGCATAGAAAATTTTGACATAATTTCGTTACATAGAAAATTTGACAAAATTTCACAGAATTTATTTATAAACCAAAAATTTTCCATTTACAGGAAAACGTTTCCTAAATTAGCATTTTTCGGTAGCAGAAATTATTGAACAAAGCATTATAAAAAAAAAACATTATGACTTTTTCTTTAAGAAATCACTTTTTGCCAAAATTCGCTGCAGCCAAAAACTATTATCTGTCTCACTAACGTTTCTGCCAACACTATTTCCCTAAACATCAATTCATCTTGTTATTCCCACGACCACAAATCTTTGAAAAACTTTCTTTCAAGTCCCTGCGAACAATTTTTCTCTTAAAAACTTCATTTGTTACAAACAAATGAACCACCATGTCATAAAGATCTGTTCAAACTTAAGTCTTATTCATATCGCCCAAAAAGTACTGTTTGAACACTCCAAATATTCCACAAAAATTTTTGATTCCAAAACAATCACTTGAAGACGAAAATGCTGGTGCATATGGGAATAGATGAACAAAGTTAGGTTTAGTATCTTATGTTTTACCAATTTTTTTTCTATTTGATTTTTTTTCAACATTTTCTGTCATAAGAAATTTTTGTTAAAATTTTTTGTCTATAAGAAATTTTGTCAAAAGTTTCCGACTATAAGAAATTTTGAGCAATTTTCCAACAATAAGAAATTTTGTCAAAAGTTTCTGTCCTTAGAAAATTTTGTTAATTTTTTTTTTCAAAATTTGCGTTGTATAGGAAATTTTGTCACAATTTTTCTTTCTATATTTTGACAAAATTTCCTATAGGCAGACCATGTCTATAGGTTAAAAATTGGATAAAAAGTGTCTATAGAAGATAAAATTAAAAAATGCAATTAATAGTTTTTGCATAATAGAAGAGTAAAAATTAATTAAAATTCAACGAAAAATTCTATAACAATCAAAATCAAATATTTTTCCAGAAATACAAATTCAAGAAAAATGACGTTAAAGTTCATAAGGTCTATATAATAATAAAAATGACAATTATATTTTGGTAAATACGAAGAGAAAAATAATTAAATAAAATTCAACAGAAAAAGGAATTTCTATAACAATCAAATCAAAGTATTGTTCTAGAAATACATTTCTATAGAAAAAATTTCTAAAATTGCTAATAGAATAATAGTACAATAAGTTTACAAAGTATTCTATAGACAGAAAAGTTGGAAACATTTCCTATGGAAATTGGTGCAAATGCACTGACGGACTATCACAGAACTAGTACCTGCACACAAAAAATTTTCTGATTCAATCACGAAATAATTGATCAATATTTTTTATGAAATGTCTTCAATCACCGAAAGATAGTATCAGATTAAAATTAATTAATTGACATGTCAATAAAAATTAATTCATCAATTAAAAATTATTGATACTATATTCGACTTGATTTTTATTTCAATTAAAAAATTTGTTGATTCATTAAATTTTTAATTGAATATTTTTCAAAACTCAATTAGATTTTAATTGGAAAAATTTTCGTGAAATTTTTTCTGTGTGGCTCCAGTTAGTTGCAATTTTTAAATAATCGTAATTTATTTATTTCCGTACTCGCTAATATTAAATATCAAGCATTTTCACATTAATGTGAATTAAAATTATCAGAATAACCTATTTTTCGACATATTTCAAAGATTTTTTTTATTCGGGTTCGATGAGATGCCCAAATGAAACAGATTTCTAAGAGTTTTTCCGAGACTGGTTCTGAGGACCTGTCTATGGGGTGCTTCTGCTAATTGCTCAGAGTGTCCTTTGGATGAGTTCAGACGCGTCCAAATGTAAATTTACCCCGTCAATGACAAACCCATGTTAAAGTGACCGGTCCCTTCCATACGTTTTGACCAGAACTGGGACTGGTCCATACACACCAGGCACTAGTCCTGTACCGGGTCTGTGGTGGATCCATTTCCCGTAGGGTTCTTATAGGCAGAAAATATTGACAAATTCTCCTAAAGACAGGTAACTTTTACAAAAATCTATATGGACAGAAAATTTTGACAAGAATTCATAACTAACCTAACCTAACATATAGACACAGATTTTTTTTTTTCCTATAAACAGAATATTTTGACAAAATTCCTCTTGATAGAAAAGTTTGACAAAAAAACTCCTCTAGATAGAAATTTGTCCAAAAGTTCCAATAGATAGAAAATTTGACAAAGTTCCCATAGACGGAAATGTTGGCAAAATTTGTTATAGATCAAACATTTCGATAAAATTTCTTTATAAATAACTAATTGACAAATTTCCCAGACAGAAAATGTTGATAAATTTCTTATACACTAGACTGAGCAAAATTCCAATAATATGGATAAATTTCTCATGCAGAACAGAAGCATTAAAAAAAATTTACTTATGACCAGAAATTTATACAAATGTCCTATAGACAGAAAAGTTAGACAAAATTTCCTATGAACATGAAAATTTTTGGCAAAGATTTCATCTATAGACGGAAAATGTTTAGAAAATTATCGACCAAAATTGGTAAGAAATTTTTACGAAATTTTTGAGAAAAATTTTTGAGGAAAATTTTTATAGACAGGACCAATTTTTGAGAAAGATGTGTTCTATAGGACAGAAATTTTGACAAAAATTCCCAATAGGCAGAAATTTTACCAAAACTTCACATAGAAAGAAAGATTTGACAAAATTTCCTATAGCAACAAAAATTTTGACAAAATTTCATTTAGAAAGAAAATTTTGAACAAAATTTCATTTAGAATGAAATTTTGATATAAAATTTCCTAATAAGAACGAACATTTTTGCGTAAAATTTCCGTACAAAACAGAATTTTCGACTACAAAATTTTCCTTACAGAAGAAAGTATTTGACAAAATTTCCCTTGAGACAGATAACATTGAAAAAATTGTCATACAGAGAGTATATTTTTGACAAAAATTTCTATAGACAGAAAAATTTTTAACAAAATTTGTTAATAGACTGAAAATTTTGGACAAATTTGTTATGGACGCGAAAAACTTCTCACATAGACAGAAAGTTTTGACAAAATTTCCTTATAGAATAACAGTTTTGACAAATATTTTGACAAAATTTCTCTATAGGAATAAAAATTTTGACAAAAAGTTTCCTATAGAAAGAAATTTTTGACAAACATTTCCTTATATACAGAACAAAAATTTCGCAAAAATTTTCTAGCAGAAAGAAATTTTTGACAAATTTCCTACAGAAGAAAGTTTGACAAAAAATTTTCCCCTTAACATTGAAAACATGTCGATATACAGAGCAGCATATTGACAAAATTATCTATAGACAGAAAGTTTTACAAAGTTTGTTATAGACCGAAAATTTGACGAAAGATTGTTATGGACCGAAAATTTGACAAAATTTTGCAATTAGACAGAAAGTTTTGAGCAATAATTTCCTATAGAATAACAGTTTGACAAAATTCCTATAAAAGAAATTTTGACAAATATTGCTATAGAAAGAAATTTTGACAAAAATTTCCTATAGAAAGAGAAATTTTTGACAAAATTTCTTACAGAACAACATTCTTTGCAAAAAATTCCTATAGAAAGAAATTTTTGACAAAATTTCCATACAGAAGGAAAGTTTTGACAAAAATTCCCTTTTGAGCAGCTAACATTGAAAAACATAGTCGTGTACAGAGCATATTTTTGACAAAATTTTCTAATAGAACATAAAATTTTTACAAAATTTTGTTATAGACTCGAAAATTTGTGAGCAACATTTGTTATGGACAGAAAACTTTGACAAAATTTCAATAGAATAGAAAATTTTGACAAAGATTCCCATAGGCAGAAAAATTATTAACAAAAATCTTCACATTAGAAAGAAATTTTTGACAAAATTTCCTATAGAAAGAAAAATTTGACAAAATTTCGTATAGAAAGAAAGTTTGACAAAAAATTTCCTAATAGAAAAGACAATTTTGACAAAATTTCCTATTAGAACAAACATTTTTGCAAAATTTCCTACAGAAACGAAATTTTTGACAAAATTTCTCTTATTCTCTATGTAAGAAAGTTTTTGAGCGAAATTTCCCATTGAGCAGCTAACTTGAATAAAAATGTCGTTTATAGAGAGCAATATTTTGACAAAATTTTCTATAGACAGAAAGTTTTTAACAAAATTTGTATATAGAAACGAAAATTTTGACAAAAATTTCCCATAAGGCAGAATTTTAAGCAACAAATCTTCACATAGAAAGAAAATTTCTTCTGACAAAATTTCCTTATAAGAAGCAACAGTTTTGGGAATAGCATTTCCTATAGAACAAAAATTTTGACAACAATTTTCTATAGAAATGAAATTTTGACAAATTTCCTATAGAAGAAAATTTTTGACAAAATTGCCATATAGAATCAAAAATTTTGACAAAATTTCATTTAGAAAAGAAATTTTGACAAATTTCCTATAGAGCGAAAATTTTCGCAAATTTCCTATAGAAAAAAAGTTTTGACAGCAATTTCCCTTGAGCATATAACATTGAAAGAGTGTCCTAATATACAGAAATTTTTACATAAATTTGTTTATATGACCGGCGAAAACTTTGACAACAATTTCTATAGATAGAACAAATTTTGACAAAATTTCCATTATAGAGCATGGGAGCCACCATGGTAAAATGGTTTAGGCATGCCCGCGCACTTTGCATAACACAAAGTCGTGGTTGCTATTCCCTGCTGACGACGAACAACAAAAAGTTTTCAGGGTGGATTATCCCGCCTCAATATATGCTTGGTGCACATTTTCTGAGGGTTCTAAGCTTCTCTAAGCGGTTTTCACCGGGAAAATGTGCGAACGCCGTTTCGGACTCGGCTATAAAAGTGAGGTCCCTTGTTCCATTGAGCTTAACATGGAATCGGGCAGCCACTCAGTGATAAAGAGAGAAGTTCACCACTGCTGATATCACAATGGAACTGAATAGTCTAAGTGTGGGCCTGAATACACCGGGCTGCCACATGACTAAACCTATACCTATAGACATTGGTCTGCCTATAGGAATATTTTGTCAAATTATAGAAAGAGAAAAATTTTGTGACAAATTTCTATACAACGGCAAATTTTTGAAACAAAAAAATTAACAAAATTTTCTAAGGACAGAAACTTTTGACAAAATTTCTTTATTGTTGGGAAATTGGCTCAAAATTTCTTATAGTCCGGAAACTTTTGACAAATTTCTTATCAGACAAAAAAATTTTAACAAAAATTTCTTATGACAAGAAAAATGTTGAAAAAAAATCAATAGAAAAAAAATTGACAAAATTTCCTATATGGCAGAAAATGTTGACAAAATTCCTAAATACAGAACGTTTTTTGAAAAAAATCCTACAAACAGAAAGTTTTGATAAAATTCCTTATAGAAAGAAATTGTTGAAAAAACTTTTCAAGCATAGGAAAATTCTTGACAATAATTTCGTACATAGAAAATTTTGACAAAATTTTCACAGATTTATTATAAACCTAAAAATTTTTCCATTTACAGAAAACGTTCCTAATTAGCATTTTTCGGTAGACAGAAATATTGAAAAAATTTAAAAAAAAAAACATTATGACATTTTTCTTTAGAAAATCATTTTTGGCCAAAATTCGCTGCAAGAAAACTTTATCTGATCTGTCTCATTAACGTTCTGCCAACAATATTTCCCTACATCAATTCATCTTTTATTCCCAACACCTACAAAATACTTTGAAAAATTCTTTCAAGTCCCCTTGGAAGCAATTTTCTCTTGTAAAAACTTATTTTGTTACAAACAAATAGAACCGCATGTCATAAAGATTTTCAAATTAAGTCTTATTCATATCGCCCAAAAAGTACTTTTAACACTCAAAATATTCCCAACAAATTTTTTATTTCCAAAAACAATCATTAAAGAAAAATGCCTGGTGCATATGGAATAGATGAACAAGTTAGGTTAGTATCTTATGTTTTAGCCTAGCCACACAAATAAGCCGAATAGTAAAAACGACCCCAAACAAGTTGTATCCTTCACAGCTAAACGGTATTACGCATGAAAAAAGCCAAGTATAGATATTTGGTTATACCGGCAAAATACTGGAGAGTACAGAGTTAAGTTGTGGAGTGAGTGGACCAGTGGTACTTGAACAGCTGCCCGAAACGCTGACTGAGCCACAACCGAAAAGCAAAGTCAAGTTAAGTTAGAGGCTGCTGTGATGCAGTCGAATCTCTTCCAGCCATATTTTCTTATAATTTCATTTACCATTAGCCTGGAGCGGTCTTAACTCCAAACTCCATCTTCCAACCAAATACCAAGACTAAATAGTTGGGAAAAAACGAAAAACATTTGCGTTTGCTTATTTGGCTAAAATTGAAACGAAAACGAAAAATAAATTAAAACGATCAAGTTAAAAAGACTTAGTCTGTGGGCCTTTGAGGAAAGAAACACCAAATGGATGTGGCAGTAAGACCACAAGAAACTGTAAGGTTGGCAGGTACGGTAGTTAGGTTAGAGAAGACCATTGGTTTTTACTGAACATCTGAGTTTGTGATGTCAATGGAAGGAGACCTTAACCAGCATTCTTTTCCTCTCAACAACTGAAGACCATGATGCATTGTGGATAGAACTCAAAAAAGCTGTAACTTGAACATTTGTCCAGTTCCATACATTTGGGTAGCTTTATGTTTTCGTCTCTTAAAAAGTTAGTTTGCCCAGATGCTAAAAAGGCTTTAATAGTGTTTTGGTTTACTGGTGTTGAAATGTGCATTCTTCTTAAAGCCATTTTTTCCAGCCTTTAGGTCATTTTGGCATTAGGCCTGAACAGCAGGCAACAATGGGGGTATAATACGAAATGTTTGAAGTTGAAAGCAATTAAGTAAAATCAAAACATTTTTGTATCACATATGATATAGTTTTCAAAATTTTCTACAGACGAAAATCTTTGACAAATGCCCTAAAAGACAGAGAATTCGAGAAAAATTGTTTCATAGACAGAAAATTTTTGATAAAATTTCCGATACGGCCAAAAAATTATTGACAAAATTCCTAAAGACAGAAAATTTTTTCAGAAAAATCGATCATATTGAAACAATTTTCTTATAGACAAAAAAATGTTGACCAAAATTTCCTATAGACAGAAAATTTGATTAAATTTTCGATAGACAGAAAAATTTTGAAAAAATATTTTCTATAAGACAGAAAATTTTGACAAAATTTTTTTAAAATTTTAACAATACTTCGTATAGACGAAAGAATTTTTGAACAAAATTTCCCATGACAGACAAATATTCACCAAATTTGACTTATAGACAGAACATTTTTATAAAAATTTCCGTATAGAAAAGAAATTTGTACGAAATTTCTTTATAAAGCTAGAAAATGTTGAACAAAATTTCCTTTAGAGAGAAAATTTGACTAATTTCCTTTAGACAGGGAAATTTTGACAAAAATTTTAAGTTAATTTGTATAGAGAAAAAATGTTGACAAAATATTTCTCTAGACTTAAAAATATTGAAAAAATTTCTGTAGACAGAAAATTTTTGATAAAATTCCTATAGGAACAGAAATTTTTGATAGACTTCCGATAGACAGGAAAATTTACTATAGACAGAAAATTTTTTGACAACAAAATTTTAACAAAACTTCTATAGCAAAAATTTTTTGACAAAAAATTTCCCATAGACAGAAAATATTCACAGAAATTTGCTATAGACAGAAAATTTTTAAAAAAATTCCTAAAAAAGAAATTTTTTACAAACTTCTATAGGTCAGAAAATGCTGACAAAATTTCGCATAGATAGAAGAATGTTGACAAAATTTGGGCTGTAGGCAGAAAATTTTGAACAAATTTCCTTCAGACAGAAAATTTAATAAAGTTTCCATTAGAACAGGGAAAAATTTTGTCAAAATTTCTTAATACGATAGACAGAAAAATTTTGACAAAATTTTAAGCTAATTTCGTATAAAAAAAAAACAAAAATGTTGACAAGCATTTTCTAATAGACTTAAAATGTTGAAAAAATTTCTATATAGCAGAAAGATTTTGATAAATTTCCTATTAGACAGAAAATTTTGATCAAAAATTTCCTTAGGACCAGAAATTTTAATATAAGTTTGCCTTAGACAGAAATAATTTTGTGCAAAATTTCTTACGATAGAGCAGAAAATTTTGAACAAAAAATTGTTAAAACAAAATTTCGTGAATGAGACTAAAAAATTTTTTAGAAGCAAAATTTGCCCATAGATGGAGAAAATATTCACAGAAAATTTGCTATAGAGCAGAAAATTTTTTAAAAAATTTCGGCTAAAAAAGAAAATTTTTACGAACAACTTGCGTCATAGGCTAGAACAATCCTGACAAAATTTGCGCCATAGAGCAGACGTCAAATAGTTCACGAAATTGGCTACAGACAGTTAAATAATTTTTACAAATTTCATTTAGAGCAGAACATTTTGACCAATTTCGCGGATAAATAGAAAATTTAGCTATAGACAGAAAATTTTGGACAAAAAATTTTATATATAATTTGCGTAATTTGAGCATCAAATTTTTGACTAAAATTCCCATAAAAGCAGAAAAATGATTCACGGAAAAATTCTTATATACGGAAAATTGTTTACACAATTGTTCCTATTTTAGACAGGAACATTTTGACAATTTCCGATAAAATAGTAAAATTGACTATATGAGTAGAAATATGTTTGAGCACAATTTTTAATATATATTCTATAGAGCAAAATTAATTACAAAAATTTCCCATTAGTACAAAAATAGTTCACAAAATTGTGGGCTATAGAGGGCAGAATAATTTTGGACAATATTTCGATAGAGCAGAAAATTTTTTAAAAAAATTTTAAGCATAATTTTCGTATAGAGGCAAAAATTTTTTTGAGCAAAATATTCCCATATACGATAAATATTCACAAAAATTTGCGCTATTGACAGAAATAATTTTTACAAAATTTGCGCTATAGAAAGAAATTTTTCAAAATTTGCTTATATGACAGTAAATTTTTTAAGCAAAATTTGCCTATAGAAAGAAAGTTTTTTAGCAAAAAATTTTCTTATAGAACAGAGAATGTTGAGCGAAATTTCCTTTACGGGTCGCAGAAAATTTTGAGCAAATTTTCTTTTGTGAAGTACTTAGACAGAAAATTTCAGAGCAGAAAGTTTTAATAAAGTTTCCTTTAAGAGGCAGAAAATTTTGTCAAAATATTCTGTAAGATAGACCAGAGAAGTTTTGAACATAAACTTTTTAAGTTAATTTGCCATATTAGACCAAAAAAATGTTGACGAAGAATTTTGCTATAGAGTGAAAATGTTGAAAAAATTTCTGTAAGAGCTAGAATAAATTTGAAATAAATATTATTCGCTTAAATATGACAGATAAATTTGGACAACATTATCGATTATATAAGAAAATTTTGGCAAATGTCGAGTAGACTGAAAATGTTAGAAAAAAATGTCTTATAGAGCCACACGTAAATTTGTGATAAAATATTTTAGTTAATTTCATAATAGACAGGCTAAAAAATGTTGAGCAAATTTCTGTTAGACCGAAAATAGTTGAAAAAATTTCTATAGACAAGAATTTTGATAAAATTTCCATATAGACAGAAAATTTGGACGAACATTTCCGCATTAGACAGCTAACAATTTACTTATAAGCAGAAAATCTTGACAAAATTTTAAGCGATAATTTCGCTATAGGACAAAAGTTTTGCACAAATTTCCCTAAATGAGAGAAAAATATTCACAAATATTGGCTATAGACAGAAAATTTTGTTACAAAAAATTTACCTTTAGACAGAAAAATTGGGCAAATTTCGCATAGACTGGCTGATTAGAATTTTGCCAAATTTCCCATAGACAGAATAATGTTGACAAAATTTTGTTTATGGACAGAAAATTGTGACAAAATTTCCTTCAGACAGAAAATTTTAAATAATGCTTCGGCTTGTAGACAGAAATGTTTTGCCCATAAATTATCCGATTATACAGAAATTTTGAAGCATAAATTTATTACAGACAGAAATTTGAGCAAAATTTTCTTTACAGACAATAACAATTTTGACAGAAATTGTGCCGATATATAGCAAAATTTGGCAAAATTTAGCGGCTAGCAAAATTTTGTGAAAATTTCGATAGACAGAAATTTTGCACAAAATGTTGGCCCAATAGCACAGGAAAATTTTTGTTTGTAAAATTTTCGAAAGACAATGAAAATGTTGAAAAAATGGTAATAACTTAAAAAAGATCAGCATTTCCAGAATGTGGTTTCAATATGCACATCATTCAGGCAAAAAGAAATTTACGCTTTATTACGCATTTTAAGTATTTTAAATATTTTTTCTATAGGGGCATTATATGCGTATCCTTTCATGGTCATAGATTCCGATTATTCAATACGATATTATGAAAATAGATTAAATTAATTAGATTTTAGAAATAAATTAATTTACGGCGAATTATATTTTTACAAAATTTGATAAAGTGTATTTTGGTGTTAAATTGACTGTTCTACAGCATTATGATTTAAATTGTTCCGGCTTTGGTATTTTTGGGTACCAAAATTATTTTTATGGGGACATTTGCTGTACCGTAATTGAGGGAATAAGTTGGGATTTGTCATTTAGTATTATTTTATTTTGACTTGCGCAGTTATTTATTTTAATTTTACCACATTAAGCAAAAAAATCGCTTTTCCAAGCGCATTGCAGGTTTTTTTTATTATTTTATTAATTTTCCGAGATAATCCGCCACTGTGCTCTATGTGCGTTTATGGGCTTTTGCTAGGCATATTGCCGAGGATTCTGTTTGCGTTTTTGTTGTATTTGTTATATTTGATAGTATTTGGGCAAAATATTTTCCTCATAAAAAACAAATGGGCTGTCCAGGGCATATGTCCACTGCAGCATATGGCCATGCATCCCGAACATTGCAGTTTGTTGGCTATATACTGCTTAGCTGGCTGGTTGCGTGGCGTTGCGTGCCTCTGGTCGCAATATCTCCAGCAAACGGCGATTTAAACAAGTTTTGAGCCACGTTTGCTGTATTTTTTTGCCTGGGCTTTTTTGCCATCTGAAGTATCGCGCTGTTCTAGCTGGTTATCGTTGATATTCAGTTTGATTTTTGTTTCTTTGATTTTGTATTTTTTAGCCTGATAGCTTATACAATAACAATTCTGTCTTGTTATTTTTTACCAAACTTATACCAAAAAGAGCATTTTAGAAGCCAATAAAATAAAAAAGACAAACAAACTAATTTAAAATGTTGAAACGCTGTTATTTTGTTTGGTCTAACTGCTTAGTTTGATGGTGGTTTCTAACACAGATATTTTACCCTATAGCTTTATACTTTGAGGGAGAGTAGATAACGACGATGTAGAATGCATGGAATGCGATGCTTTTTGTTGCGCTATTTTCTACCATGCCGGAAAAATGAAAAAAAATATTTTCATTTAAAAAAAAATATTGTTGTGAATGTTTAAGGCAGCTTATTTGGGATAGCTAGCAGCCAAACTAAAAAGCAAATATCAAATTGCAAAACTAAAATAAAGCCCAGCCGCACATTTAATTCAAATGTTCATAAATCAAAGAGTATGGCATAACTAATTGCTTGCTTAAGTCAATTAAAGTAAATTTAATTTAAATTAATATATATTTAATTTAATTTCAAGTTAGATTCGATCTCATTTAATTAGTATTTTGTATTTTGGTTTGTATCTAACACAGAAAAAAATAGGTCACGAAAAAATTTTCCATTAATATTTTAATTGAATTTCTAAAAAAATATTTCATTAAAAATTTAATTGATATGAACTTTTTTTTTATTGCAAACAAAAATCAATGCACAATAAATAATCTAATTTAGTTTTTAATTCTGTCGTTAATTATGTATAAATCTTTTTAATAGACTTCAATTATTTTTTAATTGATTTTGGTGATTGAAGGGACATTTCAATTAAAAAATTAATCTGCACTCAATATAGTTTCGTGCCATTGAATCAGAGGATAAAATGTGTGAAACGTTTCTCTACGAAGATTCTAACTTGCAGGCGATAGTAAGTGTTTATTGTATATTTATTCAATTAACAAATTGGAAAAATACATAAGAAGGAAGTGCTTAATATATACGAACTCTCAAAAAAAATTAAAAAAAAAAAATATTTTAAATAAATAATTTAAAAAAAGTAATAATAATAATAATAATAAATAATATATAATAATAATTAATAATAATAATAATAATAATAATAATAATAATAATAATAATAATAATAATAATAATAAAAAAATAAAAAAAAAAAAAAAAAAGAAAAAAAAAAAAAAAAAATAAAATAATTAAAAAAAATAATACAATAAATTATAGAAGCCTCAATTAATTAAATAAACATATTTATTTTTTTATTTTAAATAAAAATTAATAAATTAAATATTATTTTTTTTTAATTGAAATAAAGAATTAATAAATAGTAGCTGAAGAAATAAATAATTTTTTTTGGTCATATTTTGTTAAATATATGACGGCCTATTCTGATCAACAGAAAAATAATTGCAATTAAAATTAATTGAATCAAACACAGTTTTTTAATTGATATATAAAAATCAAGTCACAGCATATTAATATCAATTAATTTTTTATTAGATGCGATTAATCTTTTTTAATAGATTCAATACTAAACTATTCAGTTATTTTTAATTGAGTACTTGTCATTAATAATTGCTCAGATTGAAATGCTTGTCATATGCAAAATCGAAGAAGTCAATAATTTCGTGATGGATGTAAAAATTAAGGCGTTTTCTGCTCGCAGAATTTCACCATCAGCGGATGGTATCGTTTATTGTATATTTTAATTCAGTTATGTAAAATTGGAAAATACATATATAAATAGTGGCGTTATATTATATGAACTCATCAAAAAAACAATATACAGAAAAAAACTATTTAAACTAAATAATTATAAACAAAAAATAAATAATAATATTAAAAAAAAAATAAAAACTACAATAAACTATATTAAAGCCTCATTATAATAATATATATACTTTTTTTATATATTTTTGTATAGATACATTTTTTTATTTAAAATAAAAATTAATTAAGCAGTACCGAATGATAATAAATTAAATTGTTTTCATATTTTATTATATGTAGAACTTCAAATGCAACGCGCCTTTCTGCATGGCAGCAGAAAAAATTTTTAAGGAAATTTTTTCCATTATAATACATTACTTGACTGCTTGCTAAACAAATATTCAATTTAAAATTTTAATTCAATCAACAATTTTTTTAATTTTGAAATAATAAAATCGCAAACACACAAATTAACTAGTAGTTCGAATTAACTTCTTATTCGGATCATATTATTTTTTATTATTGACTGTGCATTAATTTTTTTAATGATACTAGCCAAATTAATAGTATCAATTAAGTTTTTTATATTGACTGTCAATTACTTTATTTAATTGATGAACTATCGTTTCTGTTGATTTGAAGACATTTCAAATTAAAAAATTAATTGCGATCAGATGAATTTCGTAATTGAATTCAGCAATAAAAACAACATTTTGTGTGATGCATAACCGGCAACAAATTGCCACATATTGTTGGTGGATACGAAGGCTTCTTACTAATACACTGCGTAGCTTTCGAACCCCATATGCTGCAGAATTTTCCTTGTTGACTTATATATCACAGTTGGAAATGCAGCCTTATCACTCAAGAATGATTTTTTGCACAAGCATAAGGAGTTTCACCTGCATTTTTTAATAGAATTTTAAAAATTTGTAGCGTAATATCGTCATATTTTACTTAACTGGCAGTATTTTCTACAATCCGGCAGTAATATTTTACTTTTTTATTTTAAATAGATTAAAAATAAAGTAAAAATAATAATTAACTTCCTGCAAATAATTTAAATTTGTACGAAAACAAATGGCTAAATGCGCATTCTCTAGAAAATTGCGCTAGTTTCTGATAATAATTTGAGCATCAAATGTTTCAAGGCAAGCGTTTAGAACGATTAAATAATGCATAAAAAAATTATAAAAATTAAGTTGATTTGCCGCAAAATATCACAATTTTTTAATTCACATCGCAATCACAGTATTCGGATTTTAAGAAGTGCATAACACATTCACACCCATAGAAAAAAATCATGAACGGCGTGGTCATTCAAAACGGATGCCATCATGAAAGTGAATCAACACACATTTGTTGTCTAAGACTGAGAACGGTACGGGGTCAATGCTGCACAACGTAACATGACACGCAGATAGGGTCCTTTGTGCAAAACAACAAACCATGCGTTCGCATAATCTGAGCAGATGCGTTATTGGTGACGCAATTTATTAAAGCAAAATTAAAAAACAATCGCCTTACGTGTGACTCGACAACCTGTGTTGTCTGCACCAAAAAGCCATTTAGGGTTAGGTTAGGTTAGGTTACAGTGGCCAGCCAGATGTATACAGGCTCAGCTTAGACTATTCGAGTCCATTGTGATACAGCACATATGTGCAAAGCTTCGCCTCTCTTATGCACTGAGTGCTGCCCGATTCAATCGTTTAAAGCTCAATGAGCAAGGCACCTGCCTTTTATAGGCCAGAGTCCGACGGACGTTCCAGTCATTGCAGCTGAAAACCTACTTAGAGAAGCCTTTTCGAAAGCCGCTACAGAAATTGGCTCACCCAGCATTACTGAGTGAATAATCGCACCGACTGAAAAATTTTTGTGTTGCGGCGCAAGCCAGGAGATCGAAGCCACGACGCTTGTGTTGCAAGGTTCGGGCATGTAACACATTCGAACCACAGCCGTGGCTCACCAAAACCATTTAACAGTCCGCTAGCACATTGCCCAACCACGCTGCGGATGTTGTCGTACAGGGAATTGTTTAAGACTTTTCATGGCCAAAGGCAAAAAAAAATGCCGTTGCATGAAATCGTGAACGCCCGTGGACGAAATCGTGAACATTTCCGTTTTGATTTTATTGTGAACGCTGTTGCCGTATTCATTTTGCTCACCGCGCCGATTCACGGTTGTGGGACTAGCAATTAATTCTGTCTATCGTGGGCAGTGGCAAACGGCCGTTGAAATCGGGAGCATCCGCCTCTGGTAGTGACAAACAGACATAGCTTTAAATTCATCGAAAATACTGCGGTAATTAACAAATAAACATCCTTTACATTATAAATGTCCGTCAAATTATGAAAGAAAATAAACATTTTCATTTTCAAGTAATTTTAATAACAAAAATATATCATACTTTTTATTGTTAGAATTATATTAATTAATATTTACAATACACAACATTTAACTTGCGGCATTTTTGTAGTTCTTAAAACCGCGGTCTATTGTTCATAAAACTGTCTTGCGTTCATTATCCTTAGGGCCTATGATTCTTCTTCTTATTAGT
>PGFW01021692.1:6842-22676 GCA_003123925.1 Haematobia irritans
CCGTTTTATTTTTTTATTTAAATTTTTTTTTTTTTATTTTAAAAAGGGATGCACACATTGGGCCGTTGGGTTTTGCCATTCCAAAATTAGTTTTTGTTATATTAGGAAGGAAAAACATATTTTGCAAAACTACTTTTAGGGGGGGGGAATCGGATTAATCAATTTTTTAGATTTATCGGTTTAAAAAACGTTAACTTTAGTTTTAATTTTATATATAAAAAAAAATTGTGGGTGGTTTTAAATTGGAAAAGTAGAGGAATTATATTTCCAATATTTCCAAATTTTAACTTTAAACAATAATAAAACCCTAAAAACTTTAGTGGGTTTTTAATGGAACATAGGGATATTTCAACTTTTTTTTTTTTAACCAATGTGTGCAATGACATAAATTTCTTTTTTTAATAAATTTGATTGTTTTAACAAAAAAAAAAATTTAAAAACCTTTTAAAAAAAAAATTTGGAATTTTTGATATTCCCAATATTAAATAAGAAAATTTTTGAAATTTTACTTATTAAAATTCCCAATATATTTTTGGAGGGAATTGCACAATTTTTTCACTCATGTTTGTTGCAAGGTAAGAAAAACTTAAAAAAACTTGTTTAAAAAATTAAAGCCTTATTTTATGTTAAAAAACGTTATTATTTGGAAAAAAAAAATTTGTTACGTTATAATTTAATTTCTAAAATCATATTATTCAAAAAATTACTGGCGGCAAGTTTTGGTTTTTCTTTATTTCAAATTTTGTTTAAAAACGAATTTTTAATTTTTTAAAATTTAATTGTTAAAATTGGTGAAATGATGCGGCAAAAAAACGGGAACAAATGATTTTCCCCAATAAAATTATTTATTTTACGGGAAGGGGAAATCTTTAAAAATATTTCCCAAGGAGATTACCAATTTTTCGGGCATTCGGTTTTCGTTTATTTAATGGGGGACATTCCAAATTATAAATCCGGGAAGGGGGCCTTGGTTATTTAAAAAATTGCGGGCTTTCTTGGGGAATTTTCCACTAAAAAAAACGGGGAATTGGTTTTTTTAAAAAAATTCTTAAAAAAGAACTTTTTGGAATTTTTTGTAAAAAACCTTTTGTATTTTAGCATCATTTTCAAAAATTTATTTTGCTTTTTTTTTTGTGTGGCAAAAAGATTTTATTTTCTCCACATGTGTTAAAAATACATTTAAAAAAAAAATTAAGATTTTTTTTACCCCAATTTGGTTAAAAAAAAATGTTTTTTCATTATTTTTTTTTAAAAAATATCTGTTATTTTTAAAATTTAAAAACTAAAAATTTTAATGTTTGCTTTAAAATCTTTTATTTTTCAGGACGGAAAAGGGGGGCAAAAAACCAACTGGAAATGTTTACTGGGCTAGATTTTTGCGTTTACTTTAAGATTGGGGCCGAGGGCCGCTAAGGGGTCTTTAAAGTAGACAGGTTTTAACCATTTAACACCCACCACCCACAACAACAAAAAAAAACCTGAAAAGGGATAGGGGCAAAAAAAAGCCCCCCAACAGGGCAAAACGTTTTAAAGAAACTTAAACCTCCCGTCCAACTTCTTAAAAACAGCACTGGGGATTCCAAAGCAAATTTTCGGGAAAAATTAACCACCATTCATAAGAAGGGGGGACAGGAAAAATCTCCCAAGATAGGGGAAAAATTAAATTAAAAAAAAAAAAACTCCAAAAAAAAAATCCTTGTTTGCGCAAATATTAAATAGGAAAAAAAAAAAAAAAAGCAAAACACCCACTCTTCCTTTGTTTCAAATTTGAAAAAAAAAAAAACACCCTTTACCAAATTTTTTTGCCATTCCCCCCCTTCCACCAAAGAAACAAACTATCTGGCCAGGGGAAAAGGGGGCCAAAAACCCAACCAAGTAAGCAAAATCAGGGTTAATTTACAATTAAAAAAAATAAAACAACCAAAAACAACTTAACAAATTTTTTAAAAAGTATTTAAAACAGGCAACCAATTTAAAACAAAAAAAATTTTTCCAAAAACAAATTTTTTTTGAAAATTTTTTTTTTTTGGCAATTAAAAAATTTTTATTTTTTTTCCAAATAAATTTTTTTCCTATTTTAATACAATTTTTTTCCAAAAAAATTTAATAAAAAAAAGCTTTTACCCAAAATAAACATTAAAAAATATAAAAAACAAAAAAAAAATCAACTGCAGTTATAAATGGGAAAGGAGGATTTATGGGGGAATTAATAAAAGGGATGGGAATATACCAAAAGGGGGGGGGGAGGTATGTATTGTATAAAAGGAATGAATAAATTAAAGAAGAAAAATATAAATAGAAAGGAAAAAATAAGAAAAAAAAATTTATAAATATTGAAAAGAAACGAAACAAAAAACAAAAAAAACAAAAAAAAAATTTTTAAATGGAAAATCCAAAAAACAATTTAAAAACTTTATTATGGCATATTATTATTAAAAAATTTAAAATTAATTTATTTATATTTAATTTATCTTTTACCAATTTTATTAATTGGGAAAATATTATAATTTAATTATAACATATTTATTATTATTTAATCCCAATGTTAATTAATTATCTTTTAAAAAAAAAACTTTTTTACAAAGGAAAGAAAAAAAAAAAAAAAACTAATAACAAATTGGCCCAAAAAATAAAAAATACCAAAAAACCAAATTTTCCAAAAAACAAACAATTTTGAATTCTTATTATTGAGACACACACACACACAGGCAAGCCCAATGTCAGCTATTCAAGACAAGAGCATTCATTTTTTCTATACACCTTACACGAATATTCAGTTCTATTCATAAGTATGTATGTAACTAGTTCACAAGAATGTGTGCGTGTATATTTTTTATGGATGAAATTCCAAAAAACATGAATTGGTTGAAATCAAATATTAATAGAAAGACAAAAAAATATATATATTTGAATATTTCTACCAAAAATTGAATGACCCAAATGCCCCCAGGGGAGAATATTACCAAAATTGCCATAATTTTAAATGAGAAAGATTCCAATTAATATAAAAAAGTCTCCCTTCCCCATCAGGGTTTCCTCTCTCTCTCTCTCTCTGTTTCTCCCTTCTTTCATTTTTAGTCGTTAGATAAATTTATTGATGTGTGTGTATATGTTTGAAAAATATTTTATTCTCAAAAAATTCCCAAAAAACCCTTGCCCCCCATTTTCTCTTAAATTAACCTTATTTCTCGCCATTTCGTGCTATATGTATAAAATACTAATTTTAAAAATAAAAAAAAAAATCTATATTTATTAATTATTATGAAATAATAAAACAAAACAAACTTATATATTTTATATACACTAATATATAAATATACACATATACATTATTTGTCAAAGCAGATAAAAAATTGTAGGAAAGAAAAATTTAATTTTATTATTTATTGGTTGATTGATGATGAATGAATTGTAAATTTTTTATTTAAAAAGCAACAACACAAAGTGTTTTAAAAATACCAAAATCAATAAAAAATACAAAAAACAAACATATACATATAAATATATTCCAAAAAGTAATAAGACTAAACAAAAGAACAAAAACTAATGAAAAACATTTTTAATTGTGCGTGTATTTATTTTCAATTAAATATTCATATAAACAAGAGATATATGCATTGCAATTTATGGTTATTTTAATAGCCATTATTGTTTTTTTTTTTTTTTTTTTGAAAGAACCATTGGATATTTTATTTTTCAATTCAAATTACTTGTTTTGTATACTCAAATTTATTATGACACTAAGTGGGCAGATAAGGGGATTTTTTTTTTCGCATAAATTAAATTTTGAAGATTTATGTTTTACGAAAATTTAACAAAAGAGGTGGAATAGTCATCACTATGCATAAGGAAATTTAAAAATAAAGAATAAAATCTTAATATTAGGAAACGTTTGTTTTTGGAAAAAATATTTCTATATTTTGTATCATGAAAAGGAAAAATAAAAGATATTGAAGCCTATTTATTGTGCTCACTTTTTAGACATTTATACATTAGATAGGTGGTCTAATATTTTTAAAATTTTTTTTGCCACCTTTTCGAGATTATGGATATCAATTCGCTAATTTTTCTGAAAAAAAAATAGATTTCCATTAAATTAACTTATTTTAGAATTTTATTTATTTCTTTTTTCAGTAAATCATTTTTGCTTTTTATAGCTTGCACACATGCAAAGTTTTTACAACAACTAACTTGCCCTTAAAAGGGGGTTTAATATCAAACTTAGAATCTAAGAATGGCGATATCAATTAAGATTTCATTCAATAAAGGAGTGAATAAAAAATTCAATAAATCCAATAAAATTAATTATTTTTAAACATTTTTATTTCTTTTTCAGTAAATCATTTTTGCTTTATTAGTTGCACACATTGCAACAGTTTTAAACAACAACTAACTTCCCTTTAAATAGGTTTACACATCCAAACTTAATTAAATGAGATCAATTAGATTTCATTTCAATAAAGGAGTTGAGAAGTGAGATAAACAATTTCAATTACGATTTAAAAATAATTGAACATTTCAATAAATCGTATGTTTTTTTTATATTTCTTTTTTTCCCTAGTGTTTTGTTAAATCATATTGCTTTCTACTATTTTGCTTCACATGAAAAAAGCCTGTATTGCAGTTAACTATGTCTTAATTAGAGACACATTTACAAATTTAATTCAAATATTATATCAAATTAGATCTTCATATAAACAATTAATTAAACTGAGGCCAATTTCTTTTAACAATTGCACACTCAAAAATTTCGGCATCTCGTTAGCTGATCCTAGTTTGTAAATATTATTTGTAACACTCTTCGACGATATAGATATGAATTCGTGTTTTTTGATATCAAAAAGGCACAAATAGTGACACTGAAGCCAATTTTCTTTAAACAATTTTTAGGCACACTATCAAAAATTTCGGCATCAGTTAGCTGGTCTAAAGTTGTAAATATTTTCACACTTTCAAGATTGGATAATCAATTTCGAGTTTTGAAAACATAGATACCAACATTCTATGGATTATAACCATTTAATTTTTTTTAGTTTGCAACTTATAGTAGATCAATTTTTTACATTAGGACCTTTGCAACATGAAAAATTTCTGCATTCAGACTATCAAGGAATTACAAGGTAAATATATGAAAATAATTCAAATGAAATATACAATTGGATTTCATTTAAAAAAGGAAGTTGAGATAAAAAATTAAAAAAAAAATTAATATTGCCTATATGAAATTTTATTAAAAAAAATAATTGTTTTTGTACAGCTAAAAAGTTTTCTAACTCAATGAATTGGTTGTTTTTTTTTTTTTTTTTTGAGAAAATTCAAACACACATAAATTCTATTTAAAAAACAAAATTTTCCAATAAATATGTATTATTTTAACATTTTTATGTTTATATCAATTGTTAAATAAATCATATTTTGTTTTATACCTTGTACACATGAAAAATCTAGATTTCAGCTAACTAGTCATAGTAGAAATACACTTATAAATTTAACTTAAATCGTATATCAATTAGTTTTCATTTAATTTTTTTTCCTTTGAATATCAAAAGGCCAAATTAGTGACACTGAGCCAATTTTTCTTTAACAAATTGGCAACACTTCAAAAATGTTCGGCATCAGTTAGCTGGTCTAAGTCTGTAAATAATTTTATCAACACTATTTTCAAATTGAGATATCAATTCGAGTTTTTTGAAAACATAGATTCCAACATTCTATGGATAATAACCATTTAATTTTTTTAGTTTTGCAACTTATTAAGTAATTATTTAGACCTATGCACACAATGAAAACTATCAGATGTCTAACTCATTCACCCCCCCCCCCGCTATCTCCCCCTCTCCCGGCCCCTCTCTCTCGCCCCCCTCCGCCCCCCCCCCCGCTCTCTACTTAGAACTTACAAGGTAAATGATATTGAAAATAAATTCAATGGAAATATCAAATTGGATTTCATTCTAAAAAGGAGTGAGCATATAAAAATATTAAAAAAAAATTAATTTCCTATATGACAATTTCTTAAAAAATATTGTTTTTTACAGTAAAAAGTTTTATTTCTAACAACTCAATGAAATTTGTTTTTTAGACCACAAATTTCTATACATTCATAATATGTTATTATTTTTATGTTAATTGTAAACAATTTGATACCTTCAACCTAAATGATTTCAGTAAATGTATATAGACATACATAATAACAAATCAAAATAGATTTCTTAATCCAATAAATATATATTATTATATAACATATTTATGTTATTATCATTGTTAATAAATCATATTTTTTTATACCTTGCTACACATGAAAAGTCTAGTTTTTCAGCTAACTAGTCATAGTAAAAATACACTTATAAATTTAACTTTCAATGTATATCAATTAAGATTTCTATTTTCTTTTTGGAAAATCAAAAGGCAAATAGTAACATAAAGCTATCTTGCTTTATAATGTGCCACACTTAGAAAATTTCAGCCATCAGTTAGCTGGTCTAAGTTTAAATATTTTTCAACACTTTTCAAGATAATGCATATCAATCGACAGAAATTTCAAGATCTTGGTTAAACTATAGTTTGTTCCAATAAGTAGATACTTCCAATACTTGAACTAAAAATTTTTCTATATCAGCTAACTAGAATTTAACATGGGATAATATTATTCAAATTTAAAACTCAAAAGGGATATCAATTTGGATTTTCATTAAAATATAAAGGAAGTGAGAAAAAAATGTAAATTATCCATTTTTAAATTACCATATTGAAAATTGTTAACAAAATTTTGTTTTTTGTTCGAATATGCAAATTTTTTCTCACTACAATGAGTAGGGGGGGTTTTTTTTGTGAAAATATCAACTCACAACGCAATTGTTTCAAAACACAAAAATACATTGAAGAAAGAATCCAATAAATATGTATCTTATTAACATTTTATGTTTATTTCAATTGTTTAAGTAAATCATATTTTGCTTTCTATACCTTGCACACATGAACAGTTTTGTATTTCAGCTAACTAGTCGATGTAAAAGATACACTTATAAAATTTAACTTCAATGGAATATCAATTAATATTTCATTTAAAAAAAAAAATCTATACTTACTATATCAAAAGGCAAATAATTGAATGACACTAAGGCAATTTTTTCTTTAAACGGTACGCCTCTCCAAGTTTAGCACAGTCTAGACTAATTTTTAATATTTTGCTACCATTTTTCCGAGATTGAGATATCTAAATTGGAGAGTTTTCTGACATCCAACAAGATTTTCCAGAATTTGGTATTATAATTATTTAATTGAATTTGTTTTTCATTTTAGAAAATAATCTTTGCCTTAGATCTTGCACACTACTGGAAAATAACCCTTGCATCATCTAACTAGAATTACAAGCGAATAATATCTTAAACTTTCAATAAATGGGATATCAATTGGATTCTCATTAAAAAGAATTATAGAAATAAAATTATGTTGATGGAGTTGTATTAGGAAAAAATTGTTAGTTTTTTGTGCTGTGGTTAGATTTTCATTAAAAAATGGACAGTTTAAAAATCTTAATTTTGATATACACATTTCGTTAAGATCTTGAGTTATATGTTAAGTAATTTAAAATCCTTTAACTTTAATATACACATTCGTTAGGTTTTTTTTTACATTTGTGCTGTGCACTTTTGGACCATTTGGTTTACCCAAATAGCTTTGGTTATTGTATTTTCGGAAATTGTTAAATACTGAATATCAATTTGATATTACAACTTTATATAATATTTATATTATTCAATATTCTTTCGTTTTATTTTACATGAGGTTCCATGGAAATATTTTTATTTTTACATTTCCTTGCCACAGTTTGGAAGTTATGGTACACCAAATATGTTAACTTGTTTCGACAATCATTACAAAAGTCGTTTTAAATGAATTATCAATTATATTTTTTCATTAAAACGATATTTTTTTCTTTCATTTTTAATTTGGGATTTTAAGTGAAAATTGTAATGACATATGCAATATTAAATGCCCAATTACAAAAATACACAATAGAAATATGTGCTAGTCTGGGTATATAATTTTAACATGGTGTGCAAAGTATAAATCCAATATTTATTATATCTAAATTTATAGAAACACATAAATATCAACAAAAAAAATGATTAATTGATATCTGATATTAAAAAATTGCACGTAAGCTCACCGTATTAATTCCAAATAAGTGCGGAATGTAAATTCACCATGTGTTGCAGGTAAAAATTAAATCTCTTTCGTTGAGTAAAATTTTTGTCGTCTTTTGAATTATATAAAACTTAAAAATCAGAAATAGAAAATTTTAAAGAATTAATCACTATAATTAAAAAAAATTGAATTGATATTCCACTATTAACAGAATTTTCAAATAAGCTTCACAGTATAATTCCATCAATGTGGAAGAATGTAAACTTCACGTAGGTGCAAGCGTAAAAGTTTAAATTCTTTCTTATAGTAAAATTCTGTCCTTTTGAAATTATCAAATTAAAATCAGAAATCAAAATGTAGAAAAAAATTAATTGAATTGATATCGCACTATTTTAATAAATGGTTCAAATAAGCTCACCTATAAATTTCAAATGGTTAGGGAATGTAACTTCACCATGTGTCAATGGTATACAGTTAAATTCCTTTCGTAGAGCAACATTTTGTCTTTTGATTATAAAAATTAAAAATCAGGAAATCAATTGAAAAAATTGAATTAATGATAATGGCCACTTATTAAAGGAATTTTTCAAAATAAGCCTCAGATAGTTAATTCCAAATGTGCGGAATGTAACTATTCACCTTGTGTTGCAAAGGTAAAAATTAACAATTACTTTCGTTAGTCAAATTTCTGTCCTTTGAATTATTAAATTTAAAAATCACGAAATCAAAATTATAAAAAAAATTGTCAATTGATATCTGACTATTCTAAAAAAATGCAAATAAGCTCACGTATAATTTACAAAATGTGGGGAATGTTAACTTCACCATGTGTGCAAGGTTAAAAGTTAAATTCTTTTCGTATAAGTAACATTATGTCTCTTAGAATTATAAAAAATTAACAAAATCATTAAAAAACAAAATTTAATTGAATTGAATGATATCCACTATTAAGAATTTTAAATAAGCTTACAATTATTAATTCCCAAATGTGGGGAAATTGAAATTGCACCATTCGTTTTTGTGCAAACATAAAAGTTTAAATTCTTTCGCGAGTAAAATTCATTTCTTTTGGAATTTAATAAATTAAAAAGAAATCAAAATTTCAAAAATTAATTGATATCCGAATTATGAAGAATTTTCAAATAAGCTCGCCATAGAATTCCAGTTTTGGGAATGCAAATTCATCATGTGTGCTAGGGTAAATGTTAAATTCTTTAGCTGAGTAATATCTGCTGTCTTTGAATTATAAGAAAAAAAACTCTATTAATATTTTTATTTGTTGTTAATAGGAGGCATGCGAATTGGCATAACGAAGTACGACAAACTTTCAATGCATTGATGGCCAATTAGTTTTTTTATCCAACTTGATGCATTTTTTAAATTGAATACAACGAATTTTTAATTAATAACTACTGAAGGAGAGTATCGTTTTTGCCAGTCTAAAAGACTTACAATGGATCCTATATAAATTATGATCTTTTGATTATTACGAGGAAATTATATATTTATGTTTCCAAGAGTAGGAACGGAATTTTTTTTTTTCAACGAATTTATATTCGAAACCCAAAACGTTGCTTTGCGTTACTCTTAAACTATCTGATTTCTTAGATCCAAAGTTACTCTGCCACCAAAAGTGTCATCATTTATTTTTGCGTTAAATTCATATCAAAATTTTAAATAGTTTTTTTTTCTATAGCTTATTTCATGCTTTTCTTCAATTTATTTATTATTTATTTCATTATACCATTAATTTCTTATTGGCCATAATTTCGATTTTTTTGAGTTTTATTGAAACCAATTCTCATTGGATACGGCAGCTATTTGTAGTAAGTAAATTTATTTCTAAATTTTTAAATGAAAAAAAGAAAACAACAGACAACAATAATAAAATTACTAATTACTATTAACTTGAAACAAAAAAGGAAGAACTGTCATAAAATTTAATATAATAATAATAATAAAAACAAACTTAAACGCAATAAACACACATATTGAAAGTATTAATGAAGGAAATTAAAAACAAAAAAATGAAATGAACGACACACACACATACATAAACATATACATATGTATTTTAAAATATAAAAATTAAAAATATTTATTTTTTTGTGAAAATGTGTATTCAAAATAAATTTAAAACAAAAAACAAAACTAAATTACAATAATGAAAACGAAGAAGTCAATACGATTCTAAGTATTGGAAAAAAATACTAAAAAATCTTTTAAACTCTCCAATATGCACTTCTTATAAGTTCAAAACTTCAACTTACTATTTCCCCCTTCATAGCAAATATTTCGTTTTCACACTTTTGTACAACAACCGTTATTTTTTTATTATTACTGTGAATTGATAAACATTCCAAAATATTAAAATATGGTAATAGTTCACACTTTTCAATAAAAAAAAAAAACAAATTACCTAAAAAGCTACTATTCTCTTAATTGGTTTTGTTATTTAAAAAAACACAAGGAATTTTGGTTTGGTATTAAATCTTAAAACAAAACCAATTTGAACGGTTGTGGCTAATATATAAAAAATGATTTTTATTTTTGTGCTTAAATTCTTTTTAGTTTTTCTCCAGAGTCCAACATTTCTATAAACAAAATTCAATAACATATACACACACACACAAAACATGCGCGCAATGAATCTTAAGCCTTGATCCTTATACACATTGCATTTCCCAATAATTTTTATTATTAGGTCACACCATGACGATTCGCATAAATGGTTTTTTCCACTGGATTACAACAAACTCTATGATAATTCAAGCCTAATAGAATCAAAATTTTGTTTCCTGTCTCTGTATGCAAAGCTTATGAAAAATTATTGCAATATTGTTTACCATCACAACGTTCCAGTAACCGGGCATAGTTTCCATCATCAGTAACCCGTATCGTGAGCATCCTCATCTCGTTTCATCGGATATCATTACCCCCATGAACAGAATCCCCCTTACACGGAGGCATCAGTGACCAACGGAAAAACCGGCCTTAACATGGCCCGCTTTATCAGAAGCCAGTACATTAACGCTTCTGGAGAAACTCAACGGCTGGCGCGGATGATAGACAGGCAGACATCTGTGAACGCTAAGACCCACAGCTTGATGAGCTTTACGCCGCAGCTGCCTCGCGCGTTTCGGTGATGACGGTGAAAACCTCTGACACATGCAGCTCCCGGAGACGGTCACAGCTTGTCTGTAAGCGGATGCCGGGAGCAGACAAGCCGTCCGGGCCGCGTCCAGCGGTGTTGGCGGGTGTCGGTGGCGCAGCATACCCAGTCACGTAGCCGATAGCGGAGTGTTATATCTGGCTTTAACTATGCGGCCCAATCCAGAGCAGATTGTGACTGAGTAGTGCACCATGATGGCGGTGTGGAAATAGCCGCAAACAGATGCGTAAGGAAGAAAATACCGCTCAGGCCGCTCTTTCCCGCTTCCGATCGTCTTCACTGACTCGGCTGCGCTGCCGGTCGTTCCGTGCTCGGGCGAGCGGTATCCAGTTCTCCAGCTCAATAAGGCGGTAAATACGGTTATCGCAAGCAGAATCAGGGATAACGCAGGAAATGAAACATGTGAGCCTAAAAGGCCAAGGCAAACAGGCCAAGGAACCGTAAAAAGGCCGCGTTGCCCTGGGCGTTTTTCCATTAGGCTCGCCCCCCCCTGACGAGCCATCACAAAAATCGACGGCTCTAAGTCCAGAGGTGGCGAAACCGCCGACAAGGACTTATAAGATACCGAGGCGTTCCCTGGAAGCTCCCCTCGTGCGCCTCTCCTGTTCGAACCTCTGCCCGCTTACCCGGATACGCTTGTCCGCCGTTTCTCGCGTTCGGGAAGCGTGGCGGCTTTCTCAAATAGCTCAACGCTGTAGGTAGTCTCAGTTCGGTGTAGGTCGTTCGCTCCAAGCTGGGCTGTGTGCACCGAACCCCCCCGTTCAGCTCCGACCAGTTTTCGGAATTTGGCCACAAAACTCTTTGCGGCTAGGCCTTCATATTTTCCGGTACTAAACCTAACGGTCGGAGCCAAACTCTGAGGCAATCCAACACAGTTTGAAATTAAGTTCTCTTCATCGGAGTAACTTTACCAGCGGCACTTTGGAATCGCCACACTTGGTTAGATAGTTTCTCCTACTGTAACGAAACAAGGGGAGGAAAGAATGGTTCAAACAGATCGAGAGGTATTTGGGACCACAAAGACTGGAGCTCACAATATACTGAAGAGTAGACCGACTGAGCAACCATTTCTAGCAAAATCGCGTAAATTCTCACGATTATGTCGACCTCTAGCTTTACATTGGGGAGTATGGTATTTTTCGTCTGACGGGCGTTGGCCTTGATAGTCTTCGAGTTTTTTGAGGGATCTCATTTTGCGGGAAAAAAAGATAGTTTGGTAGCTCTTGATGCCGGCAAACATACCAAAGCGACAGAGCTTGGGATAAGTGCGATGGTGTTATCTTTTGATCTTTGCATTACGACGCAGCAAAAGACTGTACAGCCCAGCAGGAAGAAAACTAATAGAGATAGAGATCTGCTTCTTATAGAAGATTATTCTCATAATAATGGCTTTGATTGAATAGTATTTCTTATAACTTGGAGAATCCACTAGGTTAACTCATACAAGTGGAAGCTAAGCAGTACAAACTCCCCACGCTACAAAAATAGAGAGATTATATTTATGGTCCATGAGATTATGCAAAAAGGATCTTCACCATAGATCCTTTTAAATTAAAAATGAAGTTTTAAATCAATCTAAAGTATATTATGAGTAAACTTGGTCTGACAGTTACCAATGCTTAATCAGTGAGGCACCTATCTCAGCGATCTGTCTATTTCGTTCATCCATAGTTGCCGTGACTCCCCCGTCGTGTAGATAGCTAGCGATACGGGAGGGTTACCATCTGGCCCAGTGCTGCAATGATAGGCGCGAAGACCCACGCTCACGCGGCTCCAGATTTATCAGGCCAATAAACCAGCCAGCCGGAAAGGGGCGAGCGCAGAAGTGGTCGCTGCAACTTTATCCGCCTCCCCCATCTCAGGTCCCCCTAGATTACTAAATTTCAAGGAAAAGTTTATTTAGACATTAATTAGATTTTTTTGTTTGGCGGGTCACTTGGAAGAAAGATTGCTATTGGGTAGTGAGTAAGGAAAGGAGAGTTTATAAATAATTGCAGCCATGGTTTACTTTAGTAGACATAGTCCAAATGGTTGCGCAAGATCCGTTCGTGCATCCTGAATTGTATATAACTTGCCATACAAAGAGATGTCATAGTAGGTATAAACAGTAATGCTCGAACGTTCTGTGAATATTATCTTCTTTTATCGGCTTTTCATTTGCAGTTCTTTCCAGTCAGAGAGTTCCTCTAACTGAATCTGGCCGAGATGTTGCGATTGTTAGTTTATCACGACACCAACAGCTATGATCTCTCCACATGTAAAGGGACTGTTTTCCGGCAAACAGTCTGATAGCATTACCCATACCTGCGCATCTCCTGCCGAAAATGAAAAGATACAATCGTTTTGTCCTAGTTTAAGAGGTGATAAAGAGTCACTTTAGGTTGGTTCGAGTCTGCACGAGAATGAAAAGTAGGCTTCTAACCAAACTGAATTAATTCCTTAGTTCATTTTGGATTTTAGTGTTACATGTTTTAGCACCATAATAGTGCAAAGGTACACATTGCATTACCATTCACTTTTGACTTAGATATCATTTTTTTTGCTAGCGTTCTCATCTGGCGATAATGAACTAAAAGTATGACTGAATAATAATCGACTTGTGTGAACGCAATATTTACAACAAAGTCATTCCGTGAGGACATATTTACGTTGTATAATAAAAGAACTGTAGCTGACCATTTTCTTAAATGGCACGCAGATGTCTCTTTGCGCCGTGTCAGTTGCAGACACGTGCGTAATAAACCTCAACAGCCAAGCAAGACTCAGCATATAATAATTGTGCAGTAACATAATATAAAATAGTGCCCATTCATTTCTATTGATTTCTACACGTCTCTCGGGGCGAAAACTCTCAAGGATCTTACCCGCCTGTTTGAGATCTCCAGTTCGATGTAACGCCACTCAGAGAGAGGAACCCCAACGATCTTCAGCACTTTTCTATTTCACCATGCGTGTTCTGGGTGAGCAAAACACAAGAGAAGATAGAACGCAACACAGGAGGGAATGAGGAGAAAAAGAGGACGAGCAAGTGGAGAGGGAGAGGAATGGAGTGGTTGTATTAAAAGTGTAGTGAACTCGTGTGTTCTATTCGTTCGCATTGTTATCTCATAGTTAGATAACTCAATGACTGTGGGTGCCATTTTTGTTTAAGACATTTAAATTTAAGTGAGGCGAGATAATTTGGTGTTTAGGTTAGAGTGCTGTCGAGTGCGGGCACCAGTGTATACATTAGTTGTCAATATACCAATCTTGTTTGTTTTGTACTGATTTATTGTGGTTTTGATTCTACTCTTTATGAGGGAGAGTAGTAGTCTATATAGATGTATAGCATACAATATTAAGAGGTGAGAGACAGGTTTAGAGACGATGCATGATTTCGCTGCGAACGGAAGATCGTATAGAAGTCACCATGTAGCGTCTAAGAAACGCTTAGAACTTATAGATAAATGACAGTGTCGGGATGCATGTCAGAGGACAGCCGTTTTTGTATTATTTGAAGTGGTGTCATCATAACTACAGAAAAATAGGCTGTGATCGAAGGCGTGCGTCTGAGAGTGGTTCTCGACTATATATAGGCTCATTTCAAGAGTAATGCTTTCACTCTCAGATGTTTCCAGATCAGTGTGATCGAGTGGAAGATGTGAGTGCGCCGAAAGATGTGTCTTGGTGAAGATAGGCACGGTAGGTTCCTTTATTCGTTTGATCACCCAAGAGAGTTGCGTGGTGGTTGAACGTAGAATAAGAACAGAGGAAAAAATGAGAGACATAAGTAAGGTGCATAAAGAGGAGAGTGAGAAGGGAGATTAGGAGAGTCGATGAGCGTGAAGTGGTGAGGTGTTGTAGCTGACAGAGAGTGCGGTCATGCGATTAAGCGGTTGGTGATGGTCCACTAAAGACATTCTTGCTAATGTTTAGACGTCCAAGTTTGGTGCCTGGTGCAAGGAGCTACAAGATGTTGTCGTTTCACAGAGTGACAAGAAAATGTTAATTATGTCTGGAATGAAGAGTTTTCTTGAATTTTGTCAGAAAAATAGGTGTTACTTATTTTTGTGATACGCGACGTGAGTTGAGCTTTGGTGTAATACTGGGTTTGAGTTATAAAGTGTTTCGTGAAACGATTTAAAAATTTTCTAAAATTACCAAAAGTTTTTCCTGGTGGTTCACTGTTTTTTTCTGTGGTAATAAATACGTTTGTCATACAATTTCATTGATCCTATTGATTACATAGTGCAACACAAATAATCCAAACAAAAAATCCAACTTACCTAGCAAAAGTACTCCATGAGAGGGAAAAGGTAATTTTCTGGATTTTGCTAGATGGTTGCAAACGTTCTCTTTTAGTATGAGCCTGTAAGTTTTGTGCCAAATTAGATTTTGAACATTTTTTCCAATTTTCGTATGACCATAAAAAATCACTTACCCCAGCCGTAAGTACTTCGATGAGAAATTAATGTATGGATTTGCTAGATGGTTTCATGTTCGTCCTTTTAGTATGAGCCTGTAATAGTTTGTGG
>PGFW01021696.1:17897-28486 GCA_003123925.1 Haematobia irritans
CAGAGTTTTGGATGCGAATTTAAAAAAAATGTGATATTTTGATACTTTTAATGCATTCTAACACTTGTGTGATAACATACGTTTGACCTCAAGTATTTTAAAAATTCGCAATTTTCCTTCGTTTTGTTTTGTTATTGTCGTTTTTTTTATACCCTCCACCATAGGATGGGGTTTATAATACATCGAAATATTACTCTAAGAAATTCTGAGTCGATCTAAGCATGTCCGNTATTGCTAATCATTTTGTTTCTTTTATCAAAATATCTTTTTCAATCACGATCTCTTTCATTTTTATTTATTTTCTCTCTTTTTGCAATTTAATTTAAGACCAAATCTCATATTCATATTAGCCATGGCGGTCATAAAACACCACCAGTCAAATAAAACAAATCAAAGAAAAAGTTGTTTTCCAACCTACGGCCAGAATTACCCCTCCATCAAAAAAAAATTGGAATAAATGAATGGCTTGCCAGGAAATCTTTATATTGTCCCTTGGTCATAAACCCTGAGCCCAGGGATAATATTAAATTAATTTTGGGTAATTTTTTCTTCTTTGGTTGGATTGTTTTTTTTTTTTTAATTTCTCACCAGAAATAAAATCATAAACTGACAATTGGAGAAAAGAATAATTCTCAGAGTAAGAGTAAGTATTATGGGTAATGCATGAGAAGAGGGGAGCTCTATAAAGAGAAAATTGCAATGCAAGTGAGTAAGCAAATGAGAAGTAGTCAACCGAAAAAGATATTCGTATTGAAGAGAGAGGGAGAGAGCGTGTGCGAAAAACAACGAGAAATTCATTTATTTTCATTCATTGTTTCACATTTCCCCCAGGACTCCCGAGAGATGGCAGTTGCAATTTTAACAATACTCACTGGCCTGGTCGTCTCATAAAAACAACAATCATCCTTCTACGACAAGTGCGTAAGGGGCGGGGAGATGTACAAGAAATAACTTTTCTCGACGCATAAAACTTTTTCTTATGACCAGTAGTCATGACCAAAAATTCACGATAAAGGGGGATGGCCACTCAAATAAACAGCAAAAAATATATTTTTGTTCATAATTTCTTTTTTTTTTTTGTTTCCCTTTTGAATTGTCCTTTAAGTTGTGAATATTTTCACTTGTTTCACGTTATTGCAGTGGCAAGCAGGTCCTTGTAATTGAATCAAATATCAAAAAGCAAAAAACACGACAAGCCCCAGGATAAGAAGGATACAAATCATTGGATGGGGTGATGTATATGCCATTGTTTACAGTGAAGGCTATTTTGTTTGTTGGTTTCATACTTCCCGGGAAGTGAATCCAGTCAAATGTCACCAAACTTTTATTCCTGGCTTTGCCGACTACAGGAACATAAGGATATTTTGATGACTGCAATTGGCCAAAAAGTCCTCAAAAAGTTAACACTTCTAATTCAATTCGCTTTGTAATAACCATGTTTTTTCACTTGCTTCTTACAACTTTTATGGAGAAAGGGTTAACCAATGAAAACTATTTAGGGTTAAGAATTAAGGGAAGAGTTTTCCTCCCTTCTGGAAAGAAAAATCTATTTGATTGACATTTGAAATGAATTTGATTACAGTTAGGAAAAACTCATAATTCAGAAAGTGTCATAGTAGTTTGTATGGAATTCTTAAGGGATTTGTACTTTTTCTAAATGCTTCCACAAAAATGTCATGCAACCGCTTTAGTATTCTCCGCAATATTATGGGGCGTAAACTCACTTTGTGATCTGCAACGTACACCGTTAGCGTAGTACCACTTTAGAGACAAAACTTGCCACCTTTGTAAACAAAAAATTTTAGTTTATACGCACTATCCTTTAAGATACAACCACTATTTTTGCAAAAAAAACGCAAAAATATATTTCTCGAAAAAAAATCTGCTATGCAGATGTTCTTCTTTACTAATTTGTTATTATATGCATTATTTTTTGGAGAAATCGATGTTCTTGTGCATTTGAAGGTTAAATTTAGTGTTAGTTTAAGTACTGCATTTTTTCAGTGTAATATTAGCCATATGGAAGCAGATTAAATACCTATATAAATAAGCCAATTAAGTTCTTGATCGGAGTATATTTAGAGGAGTATATAAATAATAATGAACCCCCAGCAAAAAAAGCGTCGCCAAAAAAGTAGTGAAAATGCTATTTTTGGACCGGGAAGTGCAAAATTGGCGCAGATGCGATGAATTTAACATAGGCTTGTCATACGACGGATGTCCACCATTCCAACACAGCCGTTGAGCTGATTTGCATCAACTTCTTAAGGTGTGATCGGAAATTCAGAGTTTTGATTGCGAATTAAAAAAATGTGATATTTTGAATAACTTTTTAATGCGATTTCTAACACTTGTGTGATAACAACAGTTGACCTCAAGTATTTAAAAATTCGCAATTTTCCTTCGTTTTGGTTTTGTTATTGTCGTTTTTTTTTATAGCCCTCCCCATAGGCATGGGCGTTTTATAATACATTCGAAATATTTACTCTAATGAAATTCTTGAGTCGATCTAAGCATGTTTCCGTCGTCTGTTTGAAATCACGCTAACTTCGAACGAAACAAACTATCGACTTGAAACTTGGTCGGATGGTATTGCAAATGGGCGCATATTCGGACCACCTTACTCCAGATTTGGCTTGGCGGAAGCCTCTTGGAGGAGCCAAAAATTCTCCGTCCGGTCGAAATTTGGCACATGATGTTAGTAAATCATGGTCTCTCTAACACACCATGCCAAAAATTGCGTCCACATCGGTCCATAATTAATATATACCCCCATATAAACCGCTCCCCAGATTAACATGCGGAGCCTCGTAAGAGTAAGCAAATTTCATCCGAGCTCGGCTGAAATTTGGTAATATGCGTTAGTAATAATCGCGTCTCTAAACAACCATAGCCAAAAATTGGTCCCACAACGGTCCATAATTATATATAACATTTTAAGTGACAAACAGTGTTTAAGCCCATAACAAAAAAATTAACATTTTGCTTCCTTGAAAACTGTTTGAGGTGATCCATTTTCTTTCTCTGCGGCGTGTAGGATATGATCTCTAACGCCCATGCAAAATATATGTCCATATCGGTCAACAAGTTGTATGTAGCCCCCATTTAAACGATCAACAGATTTGACCTCCACAGATTTGTTAGAGTTTGTAAGGCCTTTGGGGTTCATGTTTAATAAAAACAAAATAAAATTCCTTAATTTTTTTTATAATTGTTTTATTTTTAATTCTTTCGCAATATTTTCAAACGCATCGTTGCTCCGTTCCTCAGGGAAATTAACTTTAACAAAAGGAAAATAAACACCAAAAATTAACTAAAGCAGAAATGACAAATATTTAAAAATTATGTTAACAAAAATTTTTTATCTAGGACATTTACATTTTTAATATTTTTAATAAGACAAGTTACTTGCATCGCACTGGCGTTTGAAGTTATACACTAAACCTTATTACTTTTTGTCTGGGTATTTTTTAACAATGTTTCTTATATATAATAGCGCACAGTGCGTTCGTATCAGTCTTTATAATTTATTCTTTTTTTCCGTCGGTACATTTATAATATGTAGCATTTCTAACATATATCTCCTTTTGTGATTGTTCTCCTGGCTAAAAAATATCTACCAGTCTTGCAATATGGGTGTGTATGCCCGTCGTTGTACCAATGTTGCGAAAGTGCCGTTCTTCTGCTCAATGGCTTTTCTGGTTGTCTTTTTTGGTCCGATTTATGACGGCAAGAGAGTCTGGTTTTTATTTGTTTTTGTAGTACCGACAATACCTTTGGCCATATGTTCCAGACTTTGTTCTCCTTGCATGTTGATCTTATAGCACCACATTACGATTTATTCGTTTGCGTTTTAATTTTTTGATCTTGTCCTACTAAAGAATTTGTTGACAAGTTGTTGTGAGTTTTTTGAGCAATATTTGGTAGCTGTTTCTTTGTTGAATATTGGAATTACTGAAAACGTTCGGAGAACGTTTGGTATGTATATACAATCTTTATATATCTTTGGTTTCCCCTTTCGCAGCAGAAATTATATTTTTGTTTATCTGTTGTCTTCTAATTAAAATCATTCGGGAAATCATGTATCTGACCATTCAAGTTTTGTTTCTGTTTTTTACGGGGAAATAGTTATTTTTATAAGGTTAAGTATAGACATGTCTTAGAGACCATTACAGGCCGCATAAAGACCATTTATATTTTTTTTTCGTGACCATTTAAATTTTTTAACTTTGTTTTGCAGGCGAAAAAATATTTTATAAAAACATTGAGCAGATACCACATATTTTCCATTTTTTGCGCGTCATTCGTGTGTTGTTGTTTCTTTGGAATAGACGGAGAATTACCGGAATTACTGTGTTTTGTGTTATATTTAATTTACATAATTCAGGAGTGGCACGTGGTTTTTATGTGAACACAAAAGTGTAATTGAAAAAATGTACCTGTTGTTTTTTCTGCATTTTGGCTATATGGTATCATTAGTTTTTATTTGCAGTTACATGATGTTCTCGTTGTACATTTGATGGGCACGATGGTTAAATATGGAATAATTACTTATTGTTGAAATTGAAACTAAAAATAAAAGTGTGTAAAAATATATGATGTTTGCCTTCAACGGCATTATAGAATACAACTAATAATGAATTGGTTTATAAATAAATAAAAAACAAATAAAAGTTAATTTTGTGTTTTCTTTTCTCAAGTAGGCGTCCTTTTTCGACGATGGAAAAAGTTTTTTTCATAAAGATAAAAGCATTTTCGCGTTTGTGAACCAAGTTTTAACTAGGAGAAAACATTTTAATGAATACCATAACATTTATAAAATCGTAGGACCATTGTCTTTTCATTCAAACAAAATTTCTTGTTTATCAATCTAATACAGATTTTAGATGAGGAGCAATTACATTTTTCTTAAGAACCATGTTCACTGAGGCCAACATGGTTTGCAAGGTTAAAAATGTTACATGGCCGCAAAAAAAGAGCTCCTATCATATTATTTTGGCTCTTTCGATATGATTGTGGCAATCATGTTTCTTCTTCTGCGATGTAGATTACGTATTTTCATCTCCCCCCGGTTTTTCTTGTGGAATTTCACGTCACATATGATTATATACCCTCTTTATGAAATTGGTTGCCGTATTCACGATCATTCTGCGAGGGTTGGTTTGGATATGATAGCTTTTATCAGTCTGCCCGAAGCCGTAAGGTTTTTGGCACCAATTGCGGGGCGGCCTTTCAAGTTCGTCATTGTGTCCTTAAAATTCAGCATGTCAAGGTAAGTTTTCATCTTTATTATGCTATTTCTTTTTCCATTGTACTGATATTTGTTTGGGAAAAGAGTTTAAGCAGCGCTAAAATGCTGTCTTTCTATTTCACTTCTCTTTAAAATACTGAAATAATCGTCAACAATATTTCGTCAAGAACTTTGGTTTGTTTATATATCTCATTTTGCGTCGTGCTAGTGTCTCCACATCCACAATATCAGCAATGATCAGGTAGAGCTGGTGAATGCATGGGCAATTCTTTTCTTCTGTTCATACAGCTTGTCTTCATAAATAAAAATACTAGTGTCCTTGGATACAGAATTGGCCTCTATACACGAGCTATCCCTCAGGGACTTATTTATCGAGATATTGACATTCTGGTAAAGTCTAACAAATAATTATACTAAAAGGTCAACCATACAACAAATTTTATTCCATGTGAAACTTTTGTCAAAATTTTATTTTCTATAGAAAATTTTGTCAAAATTATATTACAATAGCAAAATTTGCTCAAGATTTATTTCTATAGAAAATTTTGTCACAAATTCTTATTACAATACAAATTTTTTCAAAGATTTTATTTCTATAGAAAATGTTGTCAAATTGTCCTCTCTCTATAGAAAATTTTGTCAAACTGAATTATATGTATATTTAATCGGCATTTTTTTGCTGTAATTATTACGCCGTATGGACTAAACTTACGAATGCATGAAGACGGAGTGAAGAAGTTTTTAAGTTACTTGCCAATCGGCAAGTGGTTGCGTAACACACTTGCTGGATGCAAATCGGCGAGATCGGTCTATTGTAGGATATATCAAATTCGATCGTAACGCCCAATATTCGGCTGTGGATCTAAAATACCTCTTCGATTTTGAATTTCAGGGCAAATCGCCTAAAATTGGGATGTCTACACCACTTAAGAGGCCATAAAATTGGGGAAAATGCGCATAAAAATTGGGGATGTCTACACACTTAAGAGGATCAAAAATCTGCGAGATCGATCTTATATGAGGTAAAGTACGAAAACATGAAACCGATACGCACCATATTCGTACGTAAAAATGTTCTGGTTCTAGAAGTCTCAACAAGTCAATCGGTAGATCGGCGCTAATATGGGGGGCTAAACCAACACGTGGACCGTACACACACATTCGCCAACTTATTTAATGAACCCATATTATATCCTCGATTTTAAGATTTGGGGCAGATCGGAAAAAATCGGATATCTAGAACTCAAATCAGGAGATAGGGCCATATGGAGGCAAAAATAAACTTGGCGCTATACACACCATATTTGCGCACACCTTTTTATGGACCTAAAATCCTGCTAGATTTTTAATTTCATGTAAATCGGATAAAAATTTGCATGTGTCTAGAAGCCCCAAGAAGTCAATCAGCAGATCGTGCTGAACTGGGGGCTGTAACCAAAACATCGAAAAAAACCCATACACACCATTGTCGACACAACCTCATTCGGTTCGCAAAAAATACCGTCTTGATTTCCAATTTCTGAGAAATCGGATAATAAAACTGCGATATCTAGAAGTTCCCAAGGTAGTAAAATCGGGAGATCGGTCCTATAAAGGCTGATTTTGACATAAATTTTGTATAGAAATAAAATTTTGACGAAGATTTTTCTATAGGAAAATTAAAATTTTGAAAGAAATTTTCTATACACACAAAAAAAATTTTTTGTGATTTCAATCACGAAAATCGCGGATTCAATCCATTTTTTAATTGGAAATGTTTCAATCACGAAATGATAGATAATACGCCGATTTAATTTGAAAACCAACACGATTTTTCCCCAATTACAAATTTAATTGACTTTTGTCACGGAATCAATTAAATGTGTGGATTAAATCAATTAAACGTGATTGATTTTTAACATAAATTCAATCACAGTGTTATTTGAATTCAATTAAATTTTAAATTATTTCGCCGAGAAAAATCAATCAACTATTTGATTCATTCATTAATATTATATTGAATATGGCCTATAAATTTCAAATCAAAAAATTTATATTAACGCCCCCAAATCGTATTTAGTAGTTTTAAATTTGAAATAAAAAAAAATATGCGTGTTGCTTAAAAACATATTCAATATTTTATTATTATTTTGAATTATGCGCAATAAGAAAATAGAATTTGGCTTCTTGTCAATTATGTGTGTTTTGTTCAACATAACACATAACAATTACTTCATACAACTAAAGTGGTATGGAAAAATAAATATTAAATCATTATCGTTCCTTATCATAATAACCATGTCAGAATGTTCCTTCTAATAACATATTTAGTATGCGCAATAAAATCAGCAGCCTGTAAGCTAAATTAGTTTTTCTGAAAGTAAAGCAGAATTAATTCGAATTTCAATTTGTTCAATTAAGTTAATTTTGTTTAACATTTACGCTGCATTAGAATATCAAGTTCAATTTTAGTCTCCAGGGTTGCCATGATTTTATAATCTTCCTATTTGGCAGTTGTAGTCTTTTAGGCATAAAACGTGTATTAAGGAGCTTCGTAATTTAATTTAGTAACAATTCCTATTGCAAAATTGTCCAAACAATATTGAAATCGTCTATTAAAATTTGAATCAATGCAAAGACAGAAAATAATTAGGAAGGCAATGTAATATTGGATATCTATATTGTGCATACTTGAAATTCTGGAAATAGAAAAAAAATATAAATTGGAAAAATACATATTTTTATTATTTTCGGAATATTTTTCATATTTTTAAATCAGAAAGAGAACTTTTTAACATTATTATAATTGAGGCTCATTAGTTTATATATACTGGCTCTCTACTTGGCCACAAACTGAAAAAAGGCAGGTAAAACAAAATGGCAATTTTAAATTCAAACGCCTACTTCCGCAACATCAAGGTGAATCTTCCAAACAAACCCATACCGCTTCTTGGTTTTAAAAAACTAGGAGTGAAAAAAAATTTACAACTTTAAAAGTTCCTTTACGATTGGCAAACATACTTCTTATATTCTTACATATTGATAACGATGGAGTTGATTTGGTCAATTTCACGAAAATAAAATTGCTTACTATGTTAAAAGAAATGAATAAAAATATATTATTTAGTCCGTTTAATTGAAACAGTCTTAAATGGTATTCACATTTCACGAATTGCTTACTTCAATAACGGTAGATTGTTTTCATTTTACAATACCACACAGGTAATTTTCAAACCGCGTTCTGCATATATTTTTCAAACACTTTGTTCTCAGCCGTCTACCAGTTGGCCATTTGTTGTTGCAACTTTATTTTATTTGCAACACTTTGTGCTATGATTTGTTGTTTGATTTATGCACACATTTCCGCAACGCAGCAGACAGAATGTCGCCAATCCTGTTTTTTTCAATTTACGCTAAAAAGAAAAAACCGGCAACCGTTCCGCTACGAGTATTTCCACAGACATGGCTCCATCATTCAACAATGTGAATAATACCCACCATTCTCTTGTTCTCTTTCGCTCTTTCCATGAGCTTCAAAATTATCAATTTCAATCCACAAGATGATTGGATCAAATCAACATGTGTAATTGGAAAACGGAAAAATTTTCAAATGCACGTTTGTAATTGAAAATTTATTTCCGAATGATTTAACAAACTTGATTTGAATCAATTAATATTTTTAATTTTGGAAACGTAACAATATCAGATCATTTTTTTAACAATTGGTTTTTATTCGGATTTGATTAAATATTTAATTGAATCAATTAACATATTAATTGAATCCGTTTCCAAATTCAATTAAGTGTTTAATTGAAAAAATGTTGGTGATAATTTTTTGTGTGTAGAAGCAAAATTTTTACAAAATTTTCTATAGAAATAAAATTTTGACGAAATTTTCTATAGCAGCAAAATTTTGACAAAATTTTCTATAAAAATAAAATTTTGACAAAATTTTCTATAGAAATAAAATTTTGACAAAATTTTTTAAGGAAATAAAACCTTGACAAAAGTTTCTATAAAAAAAAAAATTTGGCAAAATTTTCTATAGAAATAAAATTTTGACGAAATTTTCTATAGACATAAAATTCTGACAACATTTTCTTAAAGAAATGAAATTTTTGACAAAATTTAAGTGTAGTAATAAAATCTTGACAAAATTTTCTACAAAATAAATGCTTGACAAAATTTTATACAGTAAATAAAATTTTGGTAGATTATTTTTGGCGATCATGGACCATTTTTATGTTATTGTGGGGTTCGGTATAACAACTATACACCTATATGGACAATTTTGGCGTTATTAGAGACATATACTAGTGCAATGTGCCAAATTCAACCTAATCGGATGAATTTTGCTTCCTCAAAGAGGTTCCGGAGGTCAAATCTAGGGATCGAGTTTTATATGGGGGGCTATATTTACTAATTATGGACCAATATGGACCAATTTTTGTGTGGTTGTTACGGAGATTATATACTAAAACCACGTAGCAAATTTCAACCGGATCGGATGAATTTTGCTCCTCCAAGAGTTTCGGGAGGTCAAATCTTTGCATGGTTGTTAGAGACGTAGAGACCACGTATCAAATTTCAACCGGATCTGATGAAATTTGCTTCTCTTTGAGACTCCGCAAGCCAAATCTGGGGATCGGTTTATATGGAGGCTATATATAATTATGGATCGATGTGGAGCAATTTCTGCATGGTTGTTAGAGACCATATACCAACACCATGTACCAAATTTTAGCCGGATCGGATGAAATTTGCTTCTCTTTGAGGCTTCGCAAGCCAAATCTGGGGAACGGTTTATATGGTGGCTATATGTAATTATGGTCCTACATGTGGATGGATGTTTGCATGGTTGTTAGATACCAACACTATGTACCAAATTTCAGCCAGATCGACTCAGAATTTCACCATGACCCAGAATATATATACTTTATACGCTCCACCCCATCCTATGGTGGTGGGTATAAAAATGGACCGATATACACCATTTTCGGCACACCTATGTATTTGTGGCTCTAAAATTTTCATTTTCAGAAATATCAGATAAAAACTACGGTTTCTAGAAACCCTTTTTAAGTAAATAGGCTCTGAATATTGTGTGAATTGTATGTCCTAATAGTTGCCATTGGCAACTATTACCACAATCAAAGTAATTCGATTGTGGATGACGACAGTCTTTATTAGAACTTTGAACGGAATCCATGATGCAGGGTACATGAGGTTCGGTCTGGCCAAACTTTCTGCAGTATATTTTTGTTCAAATTAAATTTATATCATCCTAATAAACATATCTCGATTTCATTAAAAATCTTCACTTGCATTTTAAAGTTCAAAGGAGTAACACGATTTACCT
>PGFW01021698.1:9555-20746 GCA_003123925.1 Haematobia irritans
ACCTCTTGTTAATATAAGTCTCTTTAAAGGTATTTAGTTGATTCTCTACATGCGTTGTTTGTTGTCGTTGTTGTTGTTCTCTGAATCATCGCCTTCTAAAACAACACAGACAGAAAAACAGGTACGGCGGCACGTCACGTACGTATGTTGTGCCAATGTTGTTATTGTTATTCTGATTTGCTATTTACTCTGTTGTTATTTTTTTATAAGGAATTAAAAGGGAAAAGGTATGCACAGAGATATGTAGACAAATAAGGTATTTATTAAAAGTAAACAAATTATTTGACAAATGCGTGATTTTATTAGCGCCGAGTCATCATCACAATTCGGTTTATCTACGCGACTTTTGTAACCTTAGAAATTTGAAGAAAATTTTACCAAAAATCTACCAATTTTAAATAATATTATTTTGAAGTTTTTGATAAAATTTGTGTGGTTAATGTGATTTTTTTTCTTCGAAATACATCTTTTATAATTTTTACTTTGTATTTGTAGTTTTTGCAATGTTTCTAATAGAAATAAAGTTTTAATAAAATAAAGTTTAATAAAATTTAGAGACAAAAACAAAAAAATATTTCCATATAAATTCATGCCACAATAAGTCGAAATCTCCAAAGAAGAATGATATATTACAGGGTAACTTGGTATATAATGCACAAAGAAAAATGCTAAGATTTTATTCTACATAACTTTTTTTTTTTTTTTTCAAACATTTATTTACGAACATTCTTCAAAATTTATTTCTATAGAAAATTTTTGTTCAAAATTTTTATTTTGCCTAGAATATTTTGTCAAAACTTTATTACAGTGGCGTAACTGGTATGTAATGCAACAATGAAAAATGTAATTTTATTCTACATAACTGTTTTTTTTCAAAATATTATTTCTACAGAAACAGTTTTTCAAAAATTTTATTTTTGTAGAATATTTTGTTCAAACTTTTAATTTTATAGTAAAAGTTCTTCAAAGAATATTTTGATAAATTTTTAGTCAAAATTCTTACTTCTATTAGAAAATTTTGTTTAGATTATATTTCTGTAGAAATTTTTCTCGTGCGATTTCCGTGCGACCGTTAAAAATTTTATTTCTATAGAAAATTTTATCCAAATGTTATTTTTTCAAAGTTTTACTTGTTATATACAATCTTGTTCAAATTTTATTCCTGTAGAAATTGTGTTAAACTTTTAATTCTATAGAAAATTTGGTTAAAATCGTATTCTGAGGAAAATTTTATTTCTATAAAAAATTTTATCAAATTTTTAATTCTACAGAAAATTTTATCACAATTTTAGTTCTATAGAAAATGTTATCAAAATGATTATTACCTATAGAAAATTTTTATCAAAACTCTTAATTGTATATGGTAATCTTTATCTTTCTGTCAAAAATTTTTCGATTCTACAAGAAAATTTAGTTAAATTTTAATAATCTATAAAATAGCTTGTTTAAAATTTTATTTCTATAGAAAATTTTGTATAAAATTTAATTCCAAGAATATTTTGATTAAAATTTTATTTCTTTAAAACAAAATTATCAACATTTTATTATCTATACAAAATCCTATTGCCTATATTTTATTAGCACTATAATTGAAGTACACTCTAGTAGTGAGAAGGAATATTAATGACCAAAAGATCATAACCCAATAAAGATAATAATAACAATCTATAAAAGTAAAAAATTCTTTCCCCATATTTTTCGTGGACATTCTATTAATTATATATTCTAAAATAAAAATTAAATTAAAGTATAAAATTATATTTCTATAGAAAATATTATTGTTTTAAATTTTTATATCTAATACCAAAAATTTTAGTCAAAATTTTACTTTCTTTCGAGAGAAATTTTGTTAAAATTTTATTATTCAATAAAAGAAAATTTCATTACAAAATATTAATTCCCCCATAGCAAATATTTATAAAAAATTTTTCTATAAGAAATTATTAGCCAAATAGAATATATTTAATATATAATATATTTATATGTTCTATAAAATTATTTCAAAATCGTGGCTGAATAAAAACATTAGGGAAAACATTAAATCAGCGTGGCTGAATTAATGTTTCATATAGCATGATAAAAATACCTATAAAAAATCGTTAAATCCCTTTACATTATAATAGTACATATTCCTATATTATGTTCGAAGAACAACCGATTTCAATTAATATGGTCAGTATAAACAATCATAATTGACGTAAACTTAAATGACACAGTATTATGCGGTTATTTAATTACACAGACATCCAGTATTAATAGAATAAAAAAACTTAACCCTAAAAATTGACATATCGTAATAGTAACGTGATGACAAATAATATAACCAGCCTAGATAGAGCCAAACCAATACATAATTATAAGCATCATACTAATTCCATAAATTAAATATAGATCATAGAATGACCGCAGTAGAGGATAAAGATTAATTGTAGAGTGTGATGTAAATCCACATTATTATACAGATATATGAAATAGGATATTACGCCCATCAAACTCACACTACTATAAGACCACATAATAGGCACTACCAAATGCAACAACCGAAGACAAAAAATAATTGAATAATGTAATCGTTTTTTAAGACAATCACATAGATTTTAGATCAATTATTATTCAGTTTTAATAATATTTATAATTACATAAGAGATTACCAAAAAAGACAGAAACTTACGAATACATACAAACAACATAGTAAGAATTTCCAACTACGTAATAAAAATTGTTATAATACATAAACATATGAAACGAGAAATTAATCAACAGAACGAATACAAATCACCACAAAACCAAACACAATAATACAAAAAAAGACAAATATCACAAAAAATAACACAATCACAATACAACACAAGAACAACAAATATACAGCAAAATAAATAACTACTGAAAGACATAATTAAGACAATAGATATCCTCACATTAACTCACTGAAATTGACTTTATATACCACTTGCCATAGATATTTACTAAAAATGAGCCAGATCAGTAAAATATAACATAAGGAAAGAAGAAATGAAAAAAAGAATCGGCGATTATAGCCAGAATACAAGATGACATTAAATAGATTAATATAAAAAATAACTGATATTACACTACATAGACTAAAGACATAAAAATAGAGATAAAGTAAAAGGAAATAAGACGACATCGCCATGGACAACAAATGCACCATGCAATGTATAATATATCTATAGATATCATAAATATCACAGCTAGACTAATCGAAGTAGATAGACCATGAACCCCAATGATTGGACATAACAGATAGAGAGAGAGCAAGTTATAGAGAAAAAATATAGAGATTATATATAATCATAAGGCGATTCCAGGAAAGATATAGATCAATGAACATACTAGTAGAATGGGAAGCTATGATTATAAGTGAAATTATACTATAAGATATCTAGTTAACCACCAAATATATAATATTATTAGATCAATAATTTTATATCTGATATGAATCCAATATTTAGATCAAAAATTATATAATTCCAATATAGAAAATATTTAGAATAACAAAATTTAATCTCCATATAGATTAATTACAAAATTTTTTTACAATATAGCAGAAAATTATTCAAACCAATTTTTATTTATTTTAGATATTTGTCAAATTTATATATTCAATAGATCTTTGTCAAAATATTATTCTATATAATTTTTTCTCAAATTTTATTCCTAATAGAAAATTTTTGTCCAAAACTTTATTCCTATAGAAAATTTTGTCAAAATTTTATTCCTTACTGAAAATATTTTTGTCAAAATATTTTATTGAGAATTTTTTAAACTAGGCGAATCGGACGGTAATGACTGACATATCTAGTTAGAATGGAAGCTTTGTTTAATGAAATTACAGATTTATAGTATCTGTTAACCAAACAAAAAAAATCATATATGTTGTCAAAATTTATTAATTTCTGTCTGTACATTTGGTCAAAATTTATATTTACATAGTCAAATTTTTGGTCAAAAATTTTATTTCCATCAGAATAATTTGTTTCAAAATTTTATCTAATCAATATTGAGAAAATTTTTATCAAAATATTTTTTTCTATGGAAAATAATAATGTCAACAATTTATAATTAAATATACTAAAGAAAATATTTGCTCAAATTAATTATCTACCAGAAATTATTTTGTCCCAAATATTATTCTAATAGAAATAATATTCGTCAAATTTTTATTTCTATTATACTTTTTTTAATTAAAAATATATATCTCCAATTAGAACATTCTTTAGTTTCAAAAATTTATTTCTATAGAAAATTTAATAAGTCAACTATTTTCATTTACTATAGAAGGAATTTTTGTCAAAATTTTTATTCCTATACGAAAATTTTTTGTCAAATTTTTTCACATATAGAAAATTTGTCAAATTTTATTTCTATAGAAAATTTTTTGTCAAAAATTTTTATTTACTTTATAAATTTTTCTAAAAAATATTCCAATAGAAAATTTATGTCAAAACTTAATTTAATTTCTAATATAAATTCTGTAACCAAATTTATTAATCTATCAGAAAAATATAGTAAAATTTACTTACATAAAAAAACATATAACAAATTATTCTATAAATCTCAAAATACCTATCTAAAATCAAAATTTTATTTTCTATTAGAAATCTGTCAAAAATACGAGAAAATTTTGGTCATAATTTTATTTCTATAGAATATTTTGTCAAAAATTCTATTTATATAGGAAAATTTGTCAAAATTTTTTCTATAGAAATTTTGTCCAAAAATTGACTATATTAAATATTTTGTCCAAATTTATTCTATAGAAATTTAGTAAAAATTATTTCTATTAAAAATTTGTCACATTTTATTTCCTATATAAATTATTTTTTTTTCAAAATATCATTTCTAATAATTCTCAATATTATTCCTACAGAAAGTCAAAACTATAGAAAATTCTGTCAAAATTTATTTCGTGTACGAAATTTTTGTCAAAAAAACGAGAAAATTTGTCCCAAATTTATTTCTATAGGAATACAAAAATATTATAGAAAATGTCAAACAATATAATGTCTAATATAATTTTTTCACAAAATTTCATAATCCATAGAAATTTTGTCAAAATTTTTATTTCTATAGAAAATTTGTGTCAATTTTATTTCTACTATAATAATTTTTTTATTTTAATTTTTATCCTATAGAATAATTTATCCAACAAAAGAACAGATTGTCAAAATTTATTGTAATAGAAAAATTTTGATCAAAATTTTTATTTCAATAATAAATTTTTTAAAAACTATTAATTCCAATAGAAAATTTTTTCGGTGGAAAATCTTTATTGTCTATAGCAAAAGTTTGTCAAATTTTTTTCTATATCAATTTTTTTTTTTTTTTATTTATTTTATATCCTATAGAAAATTTGTCAAAATTTTGTATAGAAAATTTTGTCAACATTTTAATTTGCTATAGAAAATTTTTGTCCAAATTTTATTTCTAATATTTTTTGTTAATTTTTATCCTATAGAAAAATTTTGTTCAAAATTTATTTTATAGAAAATATTGCTCAAAAATTGTATTCTAGTATAAATTTTTTTTAAAATATATTCAATAGAAAAATTTGTCAAAATAAATTTCTAATAAGAAAATTTTCTTTGTCCAACATTCATTATTCAGTTATAATAATACATAATTTATTAAATTATTAATATCCATACGTAACCAAATTTCTTCGTCAACATTTTTTTTTGTATATAAAATTCTGTTACAAAATATTTATTTCAATAGAAAATGTTGTTTCAAAATGTAATTTATTTCTATATAGAAAATTTGCCAAAGTTTATTCTATAGAAATTATAGTAAACATTTAGTTCTAATAGAAAATTTTTGTCCCAAAGTTTATTCCATAAAGAAATATTGTTTCAAAATTTTATTCATATAGAAAATTTGTCAAATGTTCCATGTTCAAGAAAATATCCTGGTATAACATTTTTTCCAAAAATTTTATTTCTATAGATTTTTTTTTTTTTAATTTTATTTGTATGGGAAAATTTTCGGAAAATTTTATTTCTAATATAACATGTTTCACATTTTATTTTCCTATAGTCAAAAATCTACCTAAACAGTAAAAAATCTACCATTTTGATGTAAATTCTACCTCTTAACGGTATATTGGTTCACACTGGACAAAATATTTGACAGAAATCAAAATGGAATTTTCGTCGCCCTAAGCCAAACACCCAAACAGTTTTAGCCTCATATGATAATTAACATCATTGCATAGAATTATTTCCAAAAACCGATATCCAGATAATTTGAAAAAATGCGTTCTGAAAATGTTTGACACCTCATTTTGGTCAAATATTTTGCTTTAGTGAGACCATTAGCCTAAGTGCTAAAACTAGGACACACACCTTTTTTATTAGAACAACGATAATCCCTCGAGGTAGTATTCCCACTAGCTTTGTGACTTAACTTTGCCGTCTCTTTCTATTTCGCACTCGAATTCCTAACGGAATCACCTTTAATTTGCACTCTCTCTCTCTTTCTGTCTTTGTTTTGCAAGCTCAATCATTTATCATTGAAACTTAATTCTTTCTAGTTCGAATTATCTAAGTGAGCCTTAAATAAAGCGAGCTAGCATGTCCACCACAGTGACTCAAAGTAAGAAGTGTAAATGCATATTATAGTACTTTTTACGTATTTTTTTCAGCCGGTTTTATGGACTATTTTTTTTTTTTTTTTTTTTTTTGAAAAAAAAAATATTTATACTTATTCAAAACTTAGACTCTCCATCCCTCCCATCCCAGTTAAAGATTTATACCCTCGCAAGCTGTTCTCGCTTAATACGAGGGAAATTAAGCGAGAAACCCGTTATTATCCCTCAGAAAAAAAATTTAATGTTCTCTTCTTCTCTCTTGATGTAATTTTTTATACCCACCACGCATAAATGCGTGGACGGGGGCTATTAATAAGTTTGTCATTCGTTTGTAACACAATCGAAATACGATTCCGAATATATAAAGTATATATATTCTGATCAGGGAGAAATTTCTAAGACGATATAAGCATGTCCGTCTGTTCCGTACTGTCTTGTCGTCTTGTCTGTCTGTCTGTTGTATGTAATCACGCTAACAGCCTTCAATAATGGCGTATCGTCCCCAAATTTGGCACAGATTAGTTTTTTTGTTTGCAGGCAGGTTCAAGTTCGAAGATGGGCTATATCGGACGCAGTGGTCGTCCAAAGTTTTGAATATAGTCCCCATATATAACGACTCCCGATTTGGGTTCTTGGACTATAAAAACCGTAGTTTTTATCAGATTTGGCCTTGAAATTGAAATCCAGGAGGTATTTTGGCCGACCATACAGAGGCTGTGTCGAAACATGGTCCGCTATCGCGTCCATGTTTTTGGTATAGCCCCCATATAGACCGAGTCTCCCAGATTTGCCTTCTTAGGACGTCTTAGAAAACAGATATTTCTATCCCGCATTTGTCTGACAATTTGAAAATCTAAGAGGTATTCTAGGACCTAAGGAGTGGTCGAAAATGGTCCGTATCGGTTCATGCTTGTTGATATAGCCCCAATATAGACCGAATCTCCACTGATTTCTGCTATCTTCGGGCGTCTAGAAACTAAAATTTCTCCATCCGATTTTACCCTCAAATTGCGAAATCTAGAGTATTGTGGGACTATAAAGAAGTGTGTTACCGAAAAATTGGTCCGTAGTCGCCGTCCATGTTTTGGTTATAGCACAAATAAGTGTGCCGAAATTGAGGTATATCGCCGTCCATTTTTTTGGTATCAACCCCCATATAGACTGATCTCGTTTTTACTTCTTGGGCGTCTAGAGACTATGTTTTCTAGCGATTTGTTTTTTGGAAATTCTGGAGTTATTTTATGATCACAAACTATGTGAAGCAGCAAATGGCTTACTATCGGGTCATGTTTTTGGTATAGCCCCCATATACACCGATCTCCGGCTTATATTTCTTGGCTTCGTAGAATCCGTAGTTTTTTACCCAATTTTGGCTGAAATTGGGAAATCTATTAATAAAAATATTAGACAATAAACTAAATTTCCTTTTCTTATAAAGTATTTTCGGTTTATTCAACTACTAAAATTCTCTAATAATAGCAGGCGCACTGATCTTTGAAAATTGCTTCAAACGAAAGTAAAATTTCCAGATTTTTACTCATCGCTATATATTAAATAATCGCGCAGAAAAAATTCTACAGATTTAAGATTTCAAATTCAAGCGTAATTTAATCATGATACAAAAGATATTTATTTAATTTCTCTAAAACCCAAACAAAATTGGTTTCTCATAAAAATCTAGAATCTATATCTGGTCTTCATAGTAGAAATCTTTAAAGTTTGTCTTCGGGAGGCTGACTGCCATTGGGAGAAGCATTTCTCATCAAATCCCTACAATTCTATATATTATACAAGTAACCCACTACGACAAGAGTTTTCAAAAGTAAACTATCATATTTGATTGATGTGGTGGGGGATATTTAAATTCGCGCCCGTCCGAATTTACTGCCTGGTAATATACTTGTTTCTTCATCATCTATGCACCCCGTGTTATGCATTATCAGAGTCATATCGTTCATTATTGTCACAGATGGTTCAGATGACAGTGGTCGGCGACCCCTACTCCAACATCTCAACATTAAATGTCAATAGGCCTAAAGTGAATTTGTTCCCTGACCACTCTACTACCCCTCCCCCAAATTTAATCAAAAAAAAAAAAACTCAACAACCACATCCACATTGGTTACGTGGATGTTGTCCTTGGGTGCTTAGAATATTCGATTTTTCATAACTCGCAGCTTAAAGATGCATTTTGCAGTTTAATTGACAGCTTAGCATTAATCTTAATAAACCCAAATCTAAGTATATTAACCTAAAAACATTGTATGTCATTCGTCATCATCATTCATCATCTGCGCGGGTGTTTATGTGATGCTTAAGTCTTCTTCTAGGGAGTAGTTTTTATCGATCATTTTGGCTGAGCCATTTTCATGGTTTCTTTTGGGCCGCCATGATTATGTCAACTTATAAGCGAATGCCAAAATAACACTACGTTTATGAAAAATTCAATGAATGCCTTAATTTGCTTTTAGATTAGAAGAAACTGGGCGACCTTTTATGTTTACATGGCCACCGGAAGACCTTCTGTATGTTTGGTAAAACAGCTGATTATGTGTTTATGGGTTGTAAGATAATGATGCGTTTTTAAGTTATAATTTAAAACAATCATTATAACATAAAAAAATTCTTAAATGTTTGAGACATACTTAAAAAAATTGGCATTTCATTAGGCTGTGGAAAATTTCGCAAAAAATAATGAAATTAACTACAAATATTTTTTGCAATAAAAATAAGTTAAATTTAGCGTTAGTTTAACTCCGGCATTTGTTCGCAGTGTGTCTACAGATTCCTGGAAAAGTAGGGTTAATAAGAATCTTATACCCATGAGTCCAAAGTTTAAGGGAAAATAGAAACGACCTGGAATTTTACATCGCTCCAAGATTGAAAATTATACCCTCACCATCAGGATTGGGGAATATTAAACTTTGTCCATTCCGTTGTGACACATCGAAATATTGCCTCTAAGGAACTCCATAAATTATATATACTTCTGGCGTCCGTGGTGAAATTGTGAGTCGATCTGATCATGTCGCCGTCCGTCCGTCCGTGTGTGAAATCACTTGCGAACGAAACAAGCTATCGACGAAACTTGGCCACAAGTAGCCTTGTAATGATGTAGGTCGGTTGGATATTGCAAATGGGCCATATCGGTCCACTCTTTACGTATAGCCCCCATATAAACGGACCCCCACAATTGGGCTTGCAGACCCCTAAGAGACGCAAATTTCATCCGCCACTCCGGCTGAAATTGCCTACATGGTGTTAGGTACATGGTCTTTAACAACCATGCAGAAAATTGTTCCACATTTGGTCCATAATTATATATTAGCACCCATATAAACGATCCCCCGATTTGGCTTCGGAGCCTCTAAGAAGAAGCAAATTTCATCCGATTCCGGCTGAAATTTGTCGACGTGGTGTAGTATATTGGTCTTTTAACAACCATGCAAAAATTGGTCCACATGGCGTCCATAATTATACATACCTCCCATATAATCGATCCCCATATTGGCTTGCGAGACTCTAAGAGAAGCAAATTTCCCCCGATCCGCGTTCAAAATTTGAACGTGTGTTTGTTATATTGGCTATCTAATTGACCAATGCAAAAAGTGGTACGAAAATCGGGTCCATAATTTATATTATAGCCCCATATAAACCGATCCCCAGATTTTTGGACCTCCGGAGCCCTTGGAAGAGCAAAATTTCATTCCGATTCCGGTTGAAAATTGATAACGTGAATGTTAGTATATGCGTATCGAACAACATGCAGTAATTGGTTCATATCAGTTCGCTATATTAGTATATAACACCCATATAACCGAATTCCCCGAGATTTGAACCTCCGTGCCTTTTTGGAAAGCAAAATTCATTCCGATCTGGTTGAAATTTGGTACAGTGTGGTGGTAGTATTATGATATTTAACAACATAATGCCAAAAGTAGCGTCCGATATCAGTCCATAAATCATACACTAATAGAAAAAGTTTCGTTATATTTCAAACGAAATGGTGTCATTAAAAGTGAGCAATGAAAAACAAATTCGTTAATAACAACGAAATGTTTCGTTTTTTATGACGAATTATTCTCTTAATCAACGTAACATTCGTACTATTAACAATACTTTCATTGTGTAATGAAAAATGTTCGTCATAATCAATTCGAAAAATTTCTCGTTGGCCTCAATTTTAATGAACATTTTCTTGTGATGTTATATAGCCCCCATATAAACCAGATCCCGAGATTTTGTTTTTGGAGACCTACTTGGAGCGAGCAAATTTCATCCGAGTCCAGTTGAAATTTGTACATTGTGCTAGTATAAAGCCGTTAACAACCAATGCCTAATCAAGGGGTCCATATCCTCGTCTATAGCTTATATATAACGCCCTCATATAATCGAATCCGCCATATCACAAAAAATTGGTCCACTATCAAGATTCATAATTTTATATTGCCCCCATCATAAAGCAACCGCCATAATTTTCAATTCTAGGCTCCCTACCCGTACGTGCAAAAGTCCATAACAAATCGGGATCGTTTTTAATTTTTTTTTTTATTTGTGCTTAAAGATCTCCTCTCTCAAAAC
>PGFW01021706.1:11474-27329 GCA_003123925.1 Haematobia irritans
ACGAGAGGAAGGGGGAGATTATGTTCCTAAACTAACACTAAATGTTTGGGACATCTATGTTAAATATGTTAGAATATATTATGTTTTGGGGCATCAATGTTTTTTTCAATAAAAACCATATGCTGTGAATACAAACATATATGAAATTTACAATTTCCGACTAAACATACATATTGTTTTGTTGATATTTTTTATTCAAAGCGAACAGATGAGAGTATAGAGAGAAATAGAGATGGAAACCGGGAGAGTTACGAAAAGATTTCATATAATAGCAGAAAAGAAGTCAAAAGGTAAACAATTTTTGTGAAACCGCTTGTATGTTGTTTTCGGAAAAACGTTATATGATAAGGCCGAAAAATTTGATATGTTTAAGTCTTAGAATAATTATTTAATTTGAATAAAGAGAATATACATTCTGAACAAAGAGAATTAGTACATTTGAAAAACTAAACAGCATATGTTTTCGCCTTGAAGGAGCAGCATTTTATGTATGTTGTGGACATGAGTGTTTTTTGTTTATCATTTTGGCATTATGGGCTACAATTTTTTTCTGGTTCGTTAAAGAGAAATCAAGTGGGGTCTTTCATAAAAATATACGAAAGGGCACTATAGCTTTTTTTAGAGTTGGGACAGAAAAATGAAATAAACGGAGAAAATAGTGAAAAAATACACAGTAAAAATGTAAAAAAAAACAAACTTAGTTCCTCTTTAATAATAAAGTAAGTCCACTGAGGAAAGTTACGGACACCATCGAAATATAAAAAGCGGGCATTAAGTTCGAGTTTTAAACAGCTAAAGACAGTTTTAAAATAAGTTTATTTTCCTTTAAATGAAATTTATTAAATTGAAAAATAAAAAGGAATTTTAGAGCGATGGTGTTAAATGCTTAGTAAATAAACTGTTCACTTCCTAAATAAATTTATGTTAATTATAAATTAGGTATGTAATGTTTATACTCGACTCCACCGTTCTTCTTTGTTAGTTTTTTGAATTTCCTTCCATAATTTTAAAAGTTTTGTACAAAAACAGTTTTTTATTACAAGATTGTTATTTTTGCAATTAAAAAATAATATTTATCCAAAAAATCAGTTCAATTTCGTGTTATATCGAAGCACTGGTAACTGACTATAAATCTTTTATATATACGCACATATTGAAGTTTCATAAAAATAAATTAATTATAGTATAAGATATAAATGTGGTAAATAAAAAAAAAAAAAAACAAAAAAAAAAAACAAAAATGTTCGGTCGGAGCAAGATTGAACCCTACGACCTTTGCATGCAAGGCAGACATGCTAAACACTGAATCCACGTGCAAACAACATGTAATTTTTCTGTTAAATAATGTGTATGTTTGCATGTGGCTCGGTGGGCGCTGGCAAACCTATGCTATTATAAATGTATGACTTAAAACGGAATTATCTTACTGGTGACTATAACAGCTACGTAGCCTCAGTGGATAGTGTGTGGCTTTACAAAACTGTATTGTTCCTCCGGTTCGATTTCCTCCGTGCAGGCGAAAGGTAAAAAGTTTAAAAAAATTAATAAAAATGTGAATAATTTCTTCAACATTATTTGTATTGACAGAGATAAGGTTTCCAAATAACTAAAAAAATTTCGTGGAAGGTGATAAATTACGAGTATTTAGGTGAATTGAGCACAAGTCGGTGTTTGGGAATAATTCTTCCAAGCCCATATAATATTTGGCTCAAAAATGCTTCCAAAAAACCATAATAATATGTTCAACATAAAACAAACATATTAATTGTTCGACAGTATGCAAATAATATATGTGCTTCCTGCAATATGTTTTGGAAGCATATGTTTAAAGAAGCGCGATTTTTTTTTGAGGTGCAATTGTAGGTGCCGTTAGCGACAAATAAAATGGATGGAGTTTACTGGCCAAAAAAGAGGTCAGTGAAAACGGTACATTTCAATTGACCACCGGAATAGACACAAAAAAATGGCGAAAATATTATAGAAAAATATCCCGGTCCGCAGACTCAAAGGGTCATTCAACCAGCAAACAGCCCATCGCACTCAGCACGCTCAAACTAAGAATGGGTTTAAAATGGAGGTTACTCAGCTTCAATTCTTACCAGCATAAAACTGCAAGATCTCAATCTGTTGATTTTAAGCACTGAAGCGCATTTTGAGAGTAAAGTTGGCACTAAACTTTCGATCACAGCTGCCGTAGACGGGCCGCTCCTGATTCACTGCTCCGTGCCGTATATATATGACCCGTGGTCCAAAATAAAGGCGGAAGTATTATAGGAAACTATCCAGTATTGAAAGCCCTGGACAGACGAATTATTTCTGGCCGCAGACCTTGGACATACACCAGGTACTCAGCACTATAAGTGCACTTGCACACTCAGAACCCGTCAACCAAGAATGAGCTTAAAAATAGAAGCCCTCGCTTTAGTGTTATTTCTACCGCAGAATTGCCAACTAACTCCTTCGAACTTTTGCTCTTCTGGGATTTCCTGAAGAGTAAAGATTGCCATTAAAAAAAATCCAAAGTGAAAATTACGTCACTAGCCACTTTGTCCCGATCGTTTTCATATACATAGCCAAGGAGAACCAATATTCGAAACAATTTCTAAAAATTATTTCTAAATGTGTGGATGAATAATTTTGGTTTTGCTGTGCCTTTTTGACAATAAAATAAAAAATAGAAGACATTACATTTCAGCCACCCTGTAAGATTTTAAATTCTGTTATAAATTTATTTGTGTTTATTTTATTTTCCGCAAGAATCTTACATTCCGAATGTCCTGTTGTATTTAAAAATTAGCCGTAAATTGAGAAGTAGTGGTGTTCTCTTTATACACACCCTATTAGATATGGAGAAGCTCTCACACACGATACGGAGAAGCAAAAAAAAGGTTGTCTAATAACGTACTGTCTATATGCAGTTGATCAAACACTCACACGACACTACGTACAACGTCTATATTTCATTCACTTGACACTACAAAGGCGGTTCTGGACAAGTACATTTTTCCCCACACAACACGACACGAACACAAACAACACAAAAAGTACTCTAAGCTAAAGAATCGAATTGACTATTTTAAGTAGCATTATTAGCTATAATTACGGCACGAAATGTATAAACCTAACATAAGGAAAACTGAACACACACGTTACATGAATGGATTGATGTCTTACGTGTGCTTTTGTTGTTGTTTGTTTTTGAAATCCGACCGCTTGTATTTGTAACATAGATTTCTATTATGAAATGATATGACTGTTAATCTGAATCTAATCATGATCGGTATAGAAAAAAAAAAAAACTGAATTTTGAAGGGGTTACATTGTACGTTTTAATTATATATCCATAAATGAAATTGTCAAGGATAAAAGATACAAGCATATAGGTGCTTTGATAAATTTGTTTTTTGTATAATCTATCAAAATTGACCGCCCGTTTTGAGACAAAACAAGTGGTTTAAAAATAATTTATAGCATAATTAATGTCATGTCATATCACTAATGGACATTGATTATCGACGTGTGAAACGTATACTATTGTTTTTTTTAAATTTTTAATTTATTGTTTAAATCAGAAGTATTATAAAAACTAAACTTATTTGTGAAACTAATCAACATCCTTCAATTTAAGTAAAGGAAAAATGTCAAACACTCATTTGGAATATTATTACCTACTAACATTTAAATATGGCCTGTTAAAGTCGTAAGCCGCTTAAACATTTCTCCATCCGCAGCCCTGTTGTTTTTGGGTTATTTATTGATAATTCTAAAGTGAAATTTGAAATATATTTTTTGGTTTTCCTATTCCGGTATTACCAGGGTGTTGACTATTTATTTCCAACGGTAAGATGAATGAATTGTCCAAAGACATATATGTAAGTGTTACGTGCAAGTTCAACAAATTGCATTGTGGAATTTTTGTAAATGTTCCAAAAAAATATTTAAGAAATTTTTATTGAATTACTACCAAAATACAAATGAAGAGGAGATGGAAAATAACGGTAGAGACTACAAATAAATGAAGGTGTCAGTTCCAAACCTTTCGTAATACGACTTGTTTGTTTACAAAATTATACTAAGAATAAAAAGAATAATTACTATCATGAAAATGCTAAGAAAAAAATCGACACATTTTTCGTTTGCCTTTTGGCTACTAACCAAATGTTACCTCTGGATAAATTACAATTAAAAACTAAGAAGAATGAAAAACGATTCAAAATTACATATTTTTATGTTTGTTAATACAAAGAGAAAATCGATGGGTCTGAATATCTGGTGGGCTGAAAATAAAATTGGGCTTAATCCAAATAGAAAGCGATTTTATAAATTTAACCGAGATCTACAACTAAAGACGTTGGAAATTTGGCCTTATGCCAGCAATGAGGATATAAATGTCTAGTTAGACTTGTGGAGATGTGGTATTCTGACATTGTTCTTTTGCAATGTTAAACTTAGGCCGCTAGGATAGTCCATCTCTTCCGTCAAAATGACGACGCGTAATTTCATTTTTGATCATAAAAGTGTATTTTAAAGTCGATTGGGTAAAATGAATAAAATTTTACAGTATTTAACTATTCACAATTTATGATTTTTTCTTTATATTAATTAACAACAAATGAGAATAAGAAAATAAACTCAATTTTTGTTCTCGCCATTTTTGCTCACATACCTTGATCACGGTTGCCCCAGTTCATATAATTCTAATCAAAAGTGGTAGATTTTCTGTTTAGTTGATCTGGTAGAATTCTAGATGTTTTGATCGATTTTGCAACTAAGAATACTATCAAAATTTTTCTAGGATGAACAATTTGACCAGATTTTCTGATAGGAATAAAATTTGACGAAAATTGTGCTATAGAAATATAAATAAATGAACTGAAATTTTCTACAGGAATAAATTGTATGACAATGCTTTCTTATAGAAATAAAATTTTGACAAATGTTTCGTATAGAACCATATAAAATTTTGATAAAATTTCTACAGAAATAAACTTTTTGACAAAAATTTCTATAAAAATAAAATGTTTGACAAAAATTCTATAAGAAAAAATTTTGACAAAAATTTCCAAATAGAATGAAAATTTTGACCTAATAATTTCTATAGATATAAAATATTGTTTCAATATTTCTATAAAAATAACATTTGACAAAAATCTATAGATAATAAATAATAGATATTGTAATAGGTTTTGCAACTAAAAAGATACCTTCAAAATTTCTTAAAGAATTACAATTTTTTGACCACGATCTTTTTTTTTTTTTTGGAAATATATTTTATATATATATAATACATAAATAAAAATTTTGACAAAATTTTCTACTAGCAAGTAAAATGTTTGAACCTAATTTTGCTATAGATATAAAAATGGTCCAAATTTTCTCTAGAAACAAAAAAAATTAACCAAATTTTTATAAAAATAACATTTTGAAAAATCTAATCAGAAATAATAAGTTTTTGGTTTGATAAATCTACAGAAATACAAATTTTGTGAAAATGTTATAAATGAGAAAAACCTGTTGACAGCAAATTGCTTTCCTATAAAATAAACCTTTTGAAAAAAATTTTCTGTAGAAATAAAATGTGACAACGATTTTTCTTATAATAAGATAAAATTTGAAAAAAATTCTATAGAAAACAAAATTTGACAAAAGTTTTCTATAGCAATAATAATTTTGACACTAAAGTTTCTAGTAGATATAAAATAGTTGTCCAATATTTTCTCTAGGACATAAAAATTTCAAGCGCAAATTTTTATAAAAATATACATTTTGTAAACAAAATCTATAGAAATAGATTAATTATTTTGTGAATATATTCTACAGAAATACAATTTTTGAGAAAATGTAATAAATGAGAAATAAATTGTTGAATATGCTTTCTATAGGAAATAAAACGTTGCCAAGTTTCTGTGGAAAATAAAATTTTGACAAGAATTTTCTATAGAAATATAAATTTGACGATTTTCTGTAGAAAATAAACTTTGAAAAAAATTTTCTATAGAAATAAACTTTGAAAGTAAATTTTCTATAGAAAATAAAATTTTGACAAATTTTCTATAGAAAAAAATCGACAAAATTTTCAATACAATAAAATTTGACAGCAAATTTTCTAGTAGATATAAAATAATGGCAAATTTTTTATAGAACAAATATAAATTATCAAATATTTTTAATAAAAATACATTTTGAAGAATCTATAGAAAATAAAATTTTTAGAATATGTTCTACAGAAATATTCAATTTGAAAAAATTTTATAAATGAGAAATAAATCTGTCTGACAATGCTTTCTGATAGAAATAACAATTATGACAACATTTTCTGAGAAAAACAAATTGAAATAAAAATTTTAATAGAAATAAACTTTTGACAAAGATTTTCTATAAAAATAAAATATGGAATAAATATTTCTAGTATGCAATAAAAATTTGACCAAATTTTCTATAGAAATACAAATGTTGAAAAATTTTCTATAGAAATATTTTGACCTAAATTTTCTAAGAGAAATATAAAATTGTTTGAACAACATTTTCTAATAGAAATAAGACTTTTTGACAAAAATTTCTTATAGAAAAACAATCGACCACTCAAATGTTCAATAGCGATGAAAGATGTTGACCAAATTTCTAATAGATATAGAAATTTTGGCCAAATTTTTTATAGAACAAAAATTTTATCCAAAATTTTAATAAAAATAGCATTTTGATCTATAGAATATAAAATTTTTAGTAATAATTCTATATACAAAATACATATTTTGAGAAAATGTTAATACAATGAGAATAAACTGTTGACAATGCTTTCTGTAGAAAAAAAATTGAACAAAAAAAAAATATAATAGAAATATAACTTTTGACAAAAATCTTCTATAAAAATAAAAAGATTTTGGCTAAATTGTTCATAGCAATTAAAAATTTGACGCACTTTCCAAGAAAAATTTTTGCAAATTTTCCTATAAAAATATAAATTTTGACAAAATTTTCTTATAAAAAATAATATTTTGAACAAATTTTCTATATGAAATAAAATTTTGTCAAAAATTTTCTATAAAAATACAATTTGGCAAAATTTTCTATAGATCAAAACTTACAATTTTTCATAAAATTTTGCAAATTTTTATGAACAATAAAAATTTTCAAAGCATAATCAAATTTTCTAAACAATAATATAAATAGACATTTTTTAGAACGAAAAAATTATTCAATTCATAGAAATAACATTGATATAAATTTTAGAATAATATTCCTACATAAATACAATTTATGCAAAATGTTATAAATGAGAATAAACTGTTGAAAATGCTTTCTACAGAAATACAAATTTGACGAAATTTTCTGTAGACAAAAAAATTTTAATAGACAAACTTGCAATTTTCTATATGTAAATAACTTTTTTGGCAAATTTCTAATAGAAATAACTTTTGACATTTTCTTAAATAAGTACATTTCTATAAATGAGAACTTTGTCAAAATAGATTTTGACAAAATTTTCTATAGAAATAAATTTGACACAAATTTTCTATAGAATAAAATTGACCAAAAATTTTTCTATAGAAATAAATTTACCAAAATTTTCTATCGATACATTTGAAAATTTATGTCCAATGTTCAATTTTTATAAACAAACCTGCACCAATTTATACAAATTATTTAGAACATAAGAAATCTATAGAAATAAAATTTTTATAGAATATATATTCTACAGAAATAAATTTTGAAAAAATGTTAATATATATAAATAAAATATTGTTAAGCGTCTTGAAATAAGCCGTAGTCAAAATGACGAAGGATGACGTTAGCTGTATAAAAATAAGGATGATTAATGCCAAGTTACTAATACCAAATTCCTTAATCCTTCATAACGCAATAAGTTCGTAGTTTAAAATGCATACAAAACCCCAGTTTGATGATTGATATATCATAACACTCGTTTTTTTGTTATGTATGGATCAAATAAATAAGGATATTATCATAATTCATTCCTAATTAATTCAAATAAGTCGAATAAAGCAACAAACCCGTTTGATGTAAATATCAATCAGTTTTTTTTTTGATAAATATTTATTCATTATGAAGAGAAATAATACATAGCGACTTTTAATCATTTTTTTTGACATCTTTTAGGCGCCATAATCTTCTAGACTGAAATTTGTAGTTGAAATTGCGTATTTTTAATAATTAAGCCTTCGCATTCAAAATTGATAATTTTAAAATAAAATATATCAACTTTCAATATAAGCCATTGTCATTAGCAAAGATTTTAACAGCAAATCAAAAGAAATCTCTCCAAATAAAAACAAACAAATGGAGTACTTATCAAATAATTTAATTTGCTCTGTTAAAACTGGAGAAAACAGCAAAACAAAAAAAAACGAACTTTAGCCACATTCAACTCAAATACAAAATTACATTGGACGCAAGGCATTTACAAAACATATCCCCTTGAGTATTGTTAGCTGCAATTCCATTTTGCTATTTACCAAAAAAGTTATTGTTTTGCTGATTGCTTCTGAGGCCCCGGGCCGCGTGATGTATTGTTACTTATTTGTTGCATAAATTTTGAAAATTCCCTATAGAATAAATGGTCCAGAGCTCACAGAAGAATGTGCAATAGCTTGTGGCAAATAACTAACAAGCCACCATTATAGAGTGGGTAAGTTCGATGGTTTTCTGCTTGTGCAATTTCTTAAAAGTCCTTTTCGTTGGCTGAGAGGCTGGTTATATGGCACGAGCTCTGTTCTCATTATGAATGGACTTCTTTCCTTTGCCATTGAGTAATATTTTTTCGAAGAATTGAACAAACTGTTATTTTAACGTATTGTGTGGCTTAACACTGATAATGGCATTTCAGAGTGGACCGCATAAATAAAGCTCTAAAGTATTTTACATATTTTATGAAATACGGTTTTGGGTTTTATATGTGAGTGTGTGTCGTCGGGCTTGTTCTTTCTCATTTCCTGTAAATATTCTTGCATAACTTTGTGTTGTCCAAGAAGGATGCGTTGGGCTATCTTCATTTTTGTCTTTGTTACGTTTTCATTTTCAGAATTCACTTATCGTACTGCTTACTTGAGATTTAATTTTGGTATTATTGTTGCATAGCATACAAGACGGACAATTATTGCGTAGCGAACTGGTGGTTGACAGGATGGCTGGGATGCCTAGACCGACGGACTGCCTGTTGGGCATATTGTTAACGGTGTGCATATATTGTAGATAAAGTTTGTTATTTGCTGAGAGATAGCTTAAAACAGGACCCAACGACAAAGGTCTATATTAGAACCGGTCTGTCCTTGAAGCTGGCATTAGTTTTGTTGTTGGGCTTTCAGCCTCTTCTTTGCGTTTGTTTTTTTTTTGTGCTGTTATTTTTTTTCGCAGCATTTGTTTGATATTTCTGTTTTTATATTAAACAAGAACAGTTTAAGAGATTTTTAATAAGCTTCTATTTCGGTATAGAAAAAAGGAAATACTTCGTATTGTACTTTATTTGTTTATTTTCTTAAACACTAGATGACGAAATTGTTAAATTTATTTTCATGGAAAAATTATAAGAATAGATGAAGATATTTAAAAGTTTTTTGTTCACAACAAAATTTTTAATACGAAATAGATAATGGAATCCACGTTTTGCCACGTTGCGTATAATCTAACTAGCAAAAATGGTAGATTTTTTATTACTGTTTGAAGATGATTCTTGATGTTTTGTAGAGTTTGGCAAATCTACCTCCAATCTACAAAAATGGTATTTCTTACATTTTGAAGAAATTTCTGATACTGAATATTTTGCAACAATTACTCTTACTAATAAATATTCTGTCACAAAATTTTCAATAGAAATAAATTTTGACTCAAAATTTTTCTGATAGACAATAAAATTCTGTCAACAACAATTTTCTATAAGAATTTAAATTTTGTAAACATTTATCGAAATATAGTTTTCGAATTATAGATAATATTTTGAAAATTTTTCTAATAAGAAAATAAATTTTGAAAACAAATTTCACCTAATGTAAGTAAAATTTTGACAAAATTTCTATAGAAACAAATATTGCAATTATAGATAATCATTCGTAGAAATAATTTAAAATTTAAGCTAAATTGAACAATTTCTAAGATAATTTTGCAATGTATAGAATTTGAAATAGTCTAACGATATTTGACAATCTAAAAAATTTAACAATTTTGATAGATAAAATGACATATAAAATATACAATATTTCTGAAAAAACATTTCACAATTTCTAAGAATACATCATTGAAGAAAATTCTATTGAAATAAATTTTAGAATAATATCTATAAGAAATACAATTTTGGGAAATGTTATATATCGAAATAAAATTTACTTATAGAAAAAAAATTTTTACCCAAAATTTGTTAATAGAAATAAAATTTGACAAAATTTATAAAAACAAAATTTGCCATAAGAAATAAAATTTTTACTCCAAATTTTTATAGAAATAAAATAATTTTACACAGAATTTTCTAAAATCAAAATTTTATCATTTTCTATAGAATAAAAAAATTTACCAATTTCTACAAAAATATAATTGAAAAAATTTACAGAAATAAAATGTAATTTATTCTGCAGAAATAAAAAGGGTTTAAAAAATGTCTATAGAATTAAATTTTGACAAAATTTTCTATAGATAATAAAATTGTTGATAGAAATAAAATTTTTAACAAAAATTCTATAGAAATAAAATTTTACAAAAAATGTTCTATAGAATAAAATTTTAAACAATTATTATAAAAATAAATTTGACCCAATTTTCTATAAAAAAAAATAAAACTTTGACAAATTTTAGAAAATAAGTTGACGCAAATTTTTTTCTATTTCACCAATTTCTATAATAATAAACATTTTGAAATAATCTAATGAATACAATTTTTAGAATATATTCTAAAGAAATATAATTTGAGAAAATGTTATATGGATAATAATTTACTATAGAATAAAAATTTTTACCAAATTTCAATAGAACAAAATTTTTACCAAATTTCACAGAAATAAATTTTGAAAAATTTTTCCATAAAAATAAATTTTGACCAATTTTCTTACAAATAATTTGACTGAAATTTTCTATAGATAATCAAAATTTGACCAAAATTTTCTATAGATTTAAAAAACACGACATTTTAAAAAAAAAAAAAAAAAATACTACAGAAATAAAATGTAGAATTTTTCTTGCAAGAAATAAAATGGTTGAAAAAAATTCTATAGAAATATAAATTTTAGACAAAAATTTTCTAATAGAAATAAAATTTTGACAAAAATTGTCAATGAAATAATAAATTTTGATTTTTTATATAAATTCAATATTATGTATTTTTTTAAATTTTCATACCAAAAAACAAGTCCTTTTAGGAGGGGCCAATCCATTCGAAGAACAACTAAAAAATTTGAAAAATTTTGATACAAAGACTTCAAAATAAGATTTTTTCTAAATATTGTGTTAAAATTTTTCAAAGTTTATTATATTACTTTTTGACACAAGTGGCCACCGTGATTTCATTCTCTGATTGGGACATCATTCTAATGTCCATATGATTTACCATAAATTATTTCACAGTGTAGTAAGGCAATTTTATTCATTTTGTCTGTATACAAACGAGTATCGTTCTATTGACCATTTTTTGTGGTTGGAGTGTTGATTGATTGATTTCGTACTCTCTTCCTGTTATTTCTCTGTACTCTTTGTGGCGTGTGGATTCTGTAGCGTTTTTTGTTAATATTTACCAAGTAATCATTCGCCGCAGAGCTCTTGTCTGTTTTTTTATTGTTTTGTGATATTAGAAGTTTAGCCTCTTGATTTTTACAGTTGTACGAGTCGTTATAATTTGTTTTTTTTTTATGGGTGGTGAAAGTATAACATACAAAAAAAAAACAGCATTCTCCCAAAAAAAAAAGCATTCTGCTAATGAGAGAAAAATAGTGCCCTTTCTTTTTGAAGGTAAAAATGTTCAATTGGTTTTTTCTTGTTGTTTATCTGAGGCGTCACATGTTGACTTGTGTATAAGTTAGTCTTTTAAAATAAAATCTGTATAATGTGATGATGTGTGTGTACTGTGTTTTTGAGTGGCTTATATATATGCGGTTTTTATTCTGAAACAAAGTTTAAATTAGTTCTATACGCATTTTCAAAACACAAAGAAGAGAAGTGCTTAAAGAGCCATTCATTATAAAAGAGTAATTTGAATTAATTATGGATCTCTATTTTTTGTTGTAAAAAAACTTTAACATTAGAAATGATACTAAAGAGCAAAATGTTCAACCAAAAAAATTAACAAAAACAATATTTATGACGTTACTATGGCATCGAATATGAGGGGGAAGGGGGTGGTCCTTTAAATAATTTATTGCGAAATTTTAGAAATTATACAATTGGATAATTTGTAAAAGATTTAATGAGCAAGTTCTCTTGGATTTGAAATGTAATGATGAGGGAATTTCTTGTTATTCTCTTGTGGAATCTAAAATACTAAGACGGAATAAAACCATGAAAGAGAAGGCACTTAGCTAAATGTAATGCATTTCGCCAAATTTTGGACCCAGACCAATAAAATTGAAGTCAGGTAGGATATAATGTGAGGATCTATTTTATAAAATAAAACGGAGTGAAATTCACTTGGGTCCAAGGTTTCCCTAAACTTACACAATGTATGTGACCAGTTGTAAGGATCTCTACATAAAAATTATCGCGAAGCAGCTTTTTGGATGGTTTATTCTACACACGATAAATATCTTCACATGCTTTTACAAATTGGAAAATCTGTAATGTTGATTAAAAAATTAAAATTTTTTTATCAAAATAAAAATCATTTTAAAAGAAAGATTCAATTTTGTAGAAATTGTAAAGGAATCGATAGCCCACTTTTAGAAAATTTAAAAATCGAAAATTTAATTTCCCAATAAAAAAACGACAAGCCAAAAAGCATAATTTTGCAAAGTTGAATAGTGCACTTGAAAAAAACAAGTGAACCCACCAGGAAGAAAAACAAGTATTTAAGTTTTAGAAAATTTTTAATATTTTTAAAGAAAATTTTAACTAAAACAGTATTTAACAAACCGCTGACATCTAAACGCTTCACGCCGAGTATCACAAAAAATAGTAAATATTTTTCGACAAATTCAAGAAAATTTATGTCGACACAAATTAAATTTTTATCACATTTTTAAAAAATTTTTTGTTTGAAATCAAATAAAAAACTACATAAATTATTAAAGATAATAACTTTCTGCCATATAATGTTAGATGTAGCACATTCCTGAACTTAAAAGAGCGAGATTTGAATTAAAAACGGCTTAGTGAAAGAAGTTCATATTTTGCTTATGAGGTGAAATATTGAATTTTTTAACTTTTTTTAAATTTAGCAACAGTTGATAATACGACGTTTCATTCTATTACAATTCCTTATTCCCAAGTCGAAAAATAAAACTAACTAGCAAGCAACGAAAAATAAGAAAAAAATATAATTTTGCAATTTTTAGAAAAAATTCGCAAAATTGGCTTTTCGTAAAGTTTTGATATAATGTTGAAAAAATCAATATTCCTTTTTTTAGCAAACTAGCAAAAATAAATCAAAAATTCAGTATGGCGTTTATTTTTTACTTTCCTAGGTTCTATTTATTTGGATTGAAAAAGAATCGTTAGTAAATTTTATTGAATTTATTAAAGATTTCATTAAAAGTTTTTAGTTTTTGTGTTGTTTTGTGTTTTTTTGTGTATAAACCACATATGCAAATTAGCCTCATGCGCTATAAATTCGCAACAATGCTCGCTGGGCATAATTTAATTTTCTATTTATTAGTTTGTTTTTAATATGCCCGGCAAGTCCGAAAAATTAGAATAAACATTCTAACTTTTTTGTAAGCTTTTGGAAAACCCGTAAATCGGCTTTTCCAAATTTGAATCTGTTGTAAAAAATCAAAATTCGTTATATAGCTGTTATTTTTTTTACTTTCTTAGAAGGATTCTATGTTTACTTTGGATTGAAAGAATCGTAGTAAATTTTATAAATTTTTTTTTTTTTTTGTAAGATCACACCTCATCGCAAAAACCAACTTAGCCTTTCTGCGCAAATAATTGCCAACAAATGTCTGGCATTTTTTTTTTTTTTTTTTGAAAATATGTCGCACTTAAAATATCCGGCCAAAATCATAACCCTTATTATATACGCAATAAAATACAATTTCTTTTTTATTTTGTTACTTATCTTCAGCAACTACAATATAATATTGAAATTTCCAAACAGGGCTTAGTTGTAGAAACAAAAACTCCTCTATTCTCAGGGCCAATAGTTTAAAACAGCTATGCGCTAACTTACGATTTTAGCAAAGCTTTATTTCTAAGCTGATTTACTCAGAAACATGATATACATATTTATATAATAAAAAATCAATTTTATAAACTCAGTCGAGATAACAACAAGTTCCCAGGGATTTCCCATTATAAGAGAAAACAAGGGGCCACGTTTTCTATGTAAGGGTGAAAAATGTAACCAACTGTTGGGTGACAAAGATTTGCGATGCGATGACGGAGCAAGCAGCACGAAACAGATATGGATCACCCCTTTTTCATGGGCGTAAGAGGATAAGGGGCTTAAGAGATACCATTTAGTTAGAGTGGTTAGCGAATGTGATGATGAGAGATGACTGATTGTCACCAGAGGAACTAGGAGTTGGAGAAACCGGGGTGAAATGCATCTTTTTTTGTTTACTTTTACGAAAATACTCTGAAGGCTACCCCTCAGTTTGATTAAATGCCAAGACACAGAATAAAATATTAAAGTGCTTGGAAGGATGGTAAAAATGAAAGCTACAGAAAACTACATAATAGAATCAGAGGGCGTGTATCTTGCCTTTAACAAAAAGTGATTTTACAAACCCTGGTAACAGAGGATGAAATGCAAAATGGTTTCTTCTGACATTATACTCGGTGCTGTGTGTGTGTGTGTGGGTGTGTTGGAAACTTTTTAGCTCTAGTAATTGCAAATGGTAGGCAATCCACAGGAAACGGACAATAAGTCATCATCCCCCCTGTTTTTCTGGTTTCCTTTAAAAATATGCCTTCCACTATTTTTACCTTTTTGTTATTCTTTGCCCTTGATGGTAAAGCATGGTTGGTGTTTTTAGCATAAAAGCGAAAAAGTCTCTTCTTTTTAATCAATATTTTCATTTAGTTTCACCATTAGGAAACAAAATTCGAATTGGAATTTAATAAGGATTGCCATTAGCAATGCAATTTTGTTTTTTCTTGGCAGAAGGCTAGTTAGGTTTTGCGATGGAGTGGATCTTACAAAAAATAAAATAAAATAAAATTTACTACGATTCTTTAAATCCAAAGTAAACTAAAATCCTTCTAAGAAAGTAAAAAAAATAAACGCTATACGGAATTTTGATTTTTCAACAGATTCAAAATTTGGAAAAGCCGATTTTACGGGTTTTCCAAAAGTTACAAAAAAGNTTCAGAATATTTTCGTAAAAGTAAACAAAAAAAATTGCATTTCACCGGTTTCTCATTAGTATTTGGTGACAATCAGTCATCCCGCCAGTCATCCTGTAACCATCTAAACTAATGTATTCTCTAAGCCCCTTTATCCTTTAGCCCATGAAAAAAGGGGTGCATCCATATCTTGTTGTTGCTGCTTGCTCGTCAACGCAACGCAAATCCTTTGTTCACACAACGTTGGTTACATTTTTCACCCCTTACATAGAAACACGTGGCCCCTTGTTTTCTTTAATGGAAATCCCTGGGACTTGTTGTTATTCCATGCTGAGTTTAAAATTGATTTTTTATTATATAAATATGTATATCATGTTTCTGGAAATCAGCTTAGAAATAAGTTTGCTAAGATCGTAA
>PGFW01021715.1:9226-23631 GCA_003123925.1 Haematobia irritans
CAAAATTTTTCTATAGAAAAATAAAATTTTGACAAAATTTTTCTATAGAAATAAAATTTTGACAAAATTCTAAAAATAGAAATAAAATTTGTGAAAAAAAAAAGGTTTCTACTAGAGAATAAAATTAATGACAAAATTTTCTATAGTAAACAATTTTGAGCAAAAAATTTCTGTAGAAATAATAATGGAACAAAAATTTTCTATAGAATAAAAATTTTGCACAAAAGTTTTATAGAAATTAAATTTTGACAAAGTTTTCTATAGTAAAATAAATTTTGAGCAAAGTTATTCCTCTAAAGAAATAAAAAATTTGACAAAAGTTTTCTCTAAGAAATAAAATTTGAAGCAAAAATTTTCTATAGAAATAAATTTTGACAAAATTTCTTATAGAAATAAAATGTTGAAACAAAATTTTCTAATAGAAAATAAACGTTGACAATATTCTTCCTATAGAAATAAAATTTTGCAAAATTTCTATAGAAATGAAATTTTGACAAAATTTTTCTATAGAAATGAAATTTGAGCAAAAATTTTCTTATAGAAATTAAATTTGGACAAAAAAGTTTCTATAGAACTAAAATTTTAAAGCAAAATTTTTTATCAATAAAAATTGAACAAAATTTTTCTATAGCAATAAATTTGACAAAATTATGCTATAGAAATAAAATTTTGAGCTATGGCAATCCTATGACAGTAAAAATGTTGACAACATTTCTATAGAAATAAATTTTGACAAAATTTCTAATAGAAATAAAATTTTTAATTTTATGTTTGGATTTTATCTAACCAACAAATCGCTTTTTAAAAATTTTAATTTTGAAAAATATTAAAATTTTATTAGTTTAACCTTTATTACCTTGTAAAATATAAACTATATATTATTTAATTTATTTCAATTTTTTAAGCAGTATGTATGTGTATTACCCAAAAGAATTTTTTATAATTAATTGTTATGCGCAGGCTAATACACAAAGTATTAAAAAAATAAATAATAAAAAAAGAAAAATTTGGGCAGTAATATATATATTTCATATATGTTTCTCCTCTATGAAATAATTTGCGTATCAGACCGATTATTCGCCCAGGTTTTTTAGTGTGGGATTTAAGTGTTTACAAGAAAGAACAATGATATTTATATTAATTTTCATTTCTATTATACATTTATTAATTTGATATGTAATTTCTATATCGTTTAAAATTTATTTTTTTTTAAACTATTCTTATAAGTAGTTTCTTTTAATTCATGCGTATTTTGGGCAGCTTCTATTTTTCCAATAATTGTATTAATGATTTTGTAAACTTGCTATTTTTATTGTAGTTTTAGTTCTGGCTTGATGTTTTTTGGTTTGTTTGTCTATGATTCAGGCTTTTTTATTCATTTTTTATAAAATAAATGTGGTAGAGTGGTTTGCTACGCGTAAATGTTATAAGAAATAAAAAACAAAAGGCTTTAATGATATTTCAATGGGAATCTAAAATATAACATTGTTAGAAATATGTGTATATAAATAAATCGTCAAATTTTGGTTTATGATAATATGATCCTCCATAATATATGTATTTTTTATTGTTGAAATAAACTATTTTTTTTTTTGTTTTTGTAAAAAATATCATAATGCTATGTTCTTCTATTCTACACTATATTTTTTCTTAAATGTTAGCTTAAAAAGGAATGTTCTGGTGACTTTTTAAAAAAATATAGCCCAAAAACGGTTTAAATAGGTTACACAAATGCTGTTATTCATAGTCTGATAAGTTAATAAAAACCAGTTATGCGAAGAAACTACGCATCAATAACAAATATCAATATAAAAATAAAATATTGTATTTTCCTAACACACAACTGCTGCTAGAAATGTCGGAAAGTTGCCTGAAGAAAATATGTATATACTATGTAGTAGGGATACAAAAGTCAAAAGTACATTCGATATACCGACGTTTTGACATAATGCTATTTGAAAATATTTTTGTTGAAACCGGAGGCTCTTTTATGCCCATAACCATTCAAAAACTCGATTTTAAATAATTGCAAAAAGTCGAACGCGACTTTTTTCAAAGGGCCTGTTCGAACCAGAAACTTTTTACTGTGGTGAGAATATCAATTAGTAAATGGTGAAAAACAATTGCTAATTGGTGTACTCATTAATAAAAATAAAACTACTTTTTGTTTGCTTTTATGATATAATCAAAAACAATGCCAAGCCTGTGTGTCCGTAAATGTACAAGAATTATTCAACAAAATGTCAAATTTCTTACTAGTCCCCTGGGCTTAGTGAAAATTGAAATACTAACTCGATTTAACTAAAATTTTTACAGGCATGCTAGTAAAAAAAAGTTTCAGGTTTCGAAACGGGCTCAAATTAATTAAAAAAAAATTCCAAAAAAATCGATTTTTTTCAAATTTTGTAAAAATGCTAAAAGTCGAAAAAGGTGGACTTCTCCAAATTTTTAAAAATCGCTTATGAAACTTTAGATTCTCATAAGCAAATACAACTATGGCAGTTCTCACGCCTGCTTTTCCAAAGACAGCAAAAAATTTGTTGTTTATTGTTCGGCAACCGACATGATAGAACTGACATCACCAGTGACGTTATGTAAGAATGAATAACGTCACTGTGATGTCAGTTTCTATATAGAAACGATATCCAACATTTATATTTCTAAACGAGAAAAAAAACTAATGGCATAATGAGAATCCTTCCCTGAGTAACTGCCATGAAACTATTTAAAAAAGTGGGAAATGATGGAAGTAGTATTGTATTTGACAAAATTGTGAGAACGAATAACTCGTCAATGTAGGTTAGGTTAAAGTGTTAGCCCGATTTGTTTTCGGACTCACTTAGACTATTCAGGCCATAGTGATAATCCGTCAGAGTACTTAAAATCGTGACCGTTGAGAGCATATGTATGATGATAAACTTGAGCAATTTCGTGTGCATAATTTCTCAAAAATTTTATTCACATACTCACGCATAAAACAGCTAACGATTTCATTGATTTATTTACATTTCAATGACTCACGAAAGATTTTCTAATGTAAAAATCGTGCAAGTGAGCCTAATTTAGGTGGTGTGGTAAACCTTGAGTATTTCGTGGGCAATGATTTGCCAAAACATATGTTATTCACTCCACTGTATTTCGAGACTCACGAATATTTACGCAAAATCATGCTAACGATTAATTTCATGAACTCAAATTTTAAGTCCAAACACATTCCGTGCGCACTCATCTCTAATAGAATTCAATTTCTTAGGTAATTTTTCTTCTACAATATCTTAGTCCACAATTCAATAACCTAGATAGAGCTTTTGATAATACAGGGTTAACTAAGATCCAAGCCGAAATATTCCGTTGATGTTTTCTAACTAAAATTGAGTTTTCCTATCTCAAAATCGGCAGTATAGCTTTTTAATTTTAAAATGTTGGATTTTTCAAAAAAACAAACGTTGAGATTTTAAAAATTTGTAAATGTATGGTGGAGACCATTACTCTTTAAAACTGAAAATTAAAATTGGTGATAGAAATTAAGTCCATATAATTATCACCAGCTTTATCGAATTGGCGTCCTTAGAAATATAACAGAGAAGTATAATTAATTACGTCTTTTATGTATACGAGTAATAAAACTAATCGACTGAAACAATAGGTCATTCTATTAAAAATACATAATAATATGTTATACTTGACCTAGATTTAAACAAATAAATTAAGAGGTTATGCGTAATAAAGACTATACCGTTAGAGGAGTACGCAAGTAAAATGGATAGATGCATAGTCCCCTCTAATGGTGCATATATGTAACGAAAACCCAAGCTCACTACCTTTAAAAAACTGAAATAAAAAAATAGTGGTTTTTTTTATTAATAAGGGTTGAATTGTTTTATGAAAAAAAAACTAAATAAAAATTAACAAACAAAATTAAATATATTTATTAAATACACAAGTAATTTCAAATTGTGGATATCACCTTATACAAATTTATCTTTTTACGTGTGCGTGGGTCAAATGGAATAATTATCCTGAAGGATTACATATTTTTCGATACACTTGCAGGCCCTGGATGTTTAAGCATTTAATTCGTCAAAAAAAATATGTTACTTTGGGGCCTAAAAAATTGAGCAATTTATAAGTTTGCAATTATATAGCCTAATTTGAGGGAGAACGTGCTCGGCGCGTTTATCGTTGTGACAATGGTCCTTTTATTCTTAACTCCAGCAAATTGAATCGTCGCCAAATAAATGTTATGATTGTTTTCTCTAACTACAAAATCACATTGTTTTAACTCTAACCTACTGGATCACATCTGTTGTTGTTTTCCTCTACTAATGAATCACTTCTTGTGAAATCGGAGAAAGACGAAAATGGTAATAAACATTCCGCCGATCAGTTGAGATATTCCCACCACGTTCTCCGTTATCTGATATCATGGAGTCCATGTTTCGATTACTGTTATGAAACTACTACAAATATTTGTGATTAAAAGAAACAAATCTTCTCTGAAAGTGGTCACACGATTGCGCTGATCTCCACAAACCAAATGAGAACAAATTTCGCGGATAGATTTATTCATGCCTGTTTCCTGAAATCGTACGAAACCCCCATTTGAAAGAAAACAGTCACACACATCCAAATAATTTCTGTTTTCTATTTTTTAAACTTTAATAACGGCCATTTTATATGTAGCTCCAAATAGTCGTTCTCTCGACGGCTTAACATTAACTTAAAAATCATCGGCAGTTAAGTTCCTAACTTTCATATTGGACAATAATGATTTTATTTACAAAAGTTTAGGTTAGGCATAAAGGCAGCCCGAATAATTTTAGACTCACAGTCCCAAGTCCCAATTCTGATATCATAAGTGGTGGGTGAACTTCTTCTCTGCTTATCACCCGATTTTTGAAAAGAGATTCCTTTTTATAGGGCCGAGTTTTCGAACTGCACCTTTCACGAAATGGAGTGAAACGCACTTAGAGGAGATTGAAACACTCAGAAAGTGTCACCAGCATTACTGAGTAGAAGAATAATCTAAGCTGAAAAAACTATTTAGGTGTTTGTCGTAACTGGGATTGACCCCTTTTTGTATGCAACGACGGCAATGCTTAACCTCTGCCTACTCTACAGCAAAATATGAAATGGCTTTCGAATAGAAAAAATGTGAGCAAAATAAGGTTTCTTCTATATTAATAATAAAAAGTGTCAATATATAAGTCGTAATTGGGTTACAAAATACAACAATAATATTTGGAATTCTTTCATAAAAAATTATTGAATTAAGCAAGACTTTTAGAAATGACATTAGTCAGAAGCAGAAAGAGCAAAACAATTGTAAGTAGATATAGTAGAAAATCTGCAGTCTCCTGAAAAAGCGATCTCACAGTTACTCTTTGTTGGTAAAGCAAATATTGTCTGCTTTTTTTAATTCATGTTTAAGCTTGACTATAACAAAAAGAAAAAAATAGGGTTATCCTACAAACAATAAAAAAAACCATATTTTCCAGAATATGTCAATAAATATTATTTTTAAAAAAATCAGAAATAATTTTTTTTTTTTGAAATCAAGGCCATATGCATTTATGCTGAACAGCAAATAAAATAATTTTTTCCTTACTCGGCATTTAAGAAGCATTTAAGTATATAATTTTGGTTCTTGAAAATACAACAAGCCAATTCTCAAGTAACAACTCCCTGGGAATTTTTTTCCCTATTCCTGTTACCCTATTCTAAACAAAAATCTCCCTGGGAATGGGAAATTTTTCCTTGGGGAAAAATTGCTATTACAAAATAACAATAAAAAAGGAAAAAAACGATGACATTTTTTTGGGAATAAATTCCCCCCCCAAAAAAAATTCAAGGGAGTTGTAAACCAAAATGCATCATTTCTCTGTAAAATTTTCCGGTCGAAAACCTTTAAATTAAAATTGATGATGGATGCATCCAACTACGAATGCTCCAATCTCATGGTCAGAGATCTGTACATAATTTTAAAAAATTCTTTTATATAGAAAATAAAGGTTTTACATTTAAACTATAATATCCCTTCCAGTTTAATGTTAGTGCTTGTTTCTATTAAAGAGGCAATAAAATCGAAATGGTGTTCCGGGCGCGTGGCATTAAAAAGACTGAAGAAATTTACTAGTTTTCTTCTTCCGTTTTGATGAAAGTATATCCAATTTCGGGCATCAGGTGTTCTTTAACGCCTAGGATAATACTACTTGTTGGCCAGACCAATTTGACTTTTGAGCCTTAGTGATCGAAAGCTTATCCGCCTATTCCTATGGGTTATACATATATTTATCGACTTTTTATGAAACTTTGTTCAGGCTACTCCTGGGCACAGATAATGTCTCGATCTTTTCCTACGCCCTTTTTGGTAGCCAACCTTCGTACAAAGAAGCGTAGCACCTAATCTTACTAGTGGAGATAATCAAAAGATTGCGTCTGAGGTGGAATGTGGAACTGCTAATACACCCAACAGATAATTTGAAGGCTGGATTATTTACGTCCCTATATATTGTATCACAACTGGACTGAATGGTCTAAGTGAGTCCGAAGGCAAATCAGGCTGCCACTTTAACCCTATAAATCCATGAACATAAGTAACAACCTCCTTCATGCTACCAAGTATGTAGTTACAACGTTTCAAGCTACTCAAGTGGTTAATGGAAATCGCGTAGCTTTCTCCTTTCTATATCCTTTAGACCGCTTGTTACGTTTGATACGCCTCTCCTCAGCTACTTACCATAAACCCGACACTAAACATTTTTGAAATTTTTTTCGCGTTTAACATAACTTTTACATCAATTTAAATACAATTTCAATTCAAAATTTTAATATTAAAATTTATTAAAAAATAAACAAGTTGAAGTAAAACAGCTGTCTTCGATACTCTGAAATTAATTTCTCCATGTTATTCCCTTCCCCTACTGTTTTAAGAATACAGAATTTTATTGCCCGGGAAAATGAAAAATTCCCCAAGGGAAGCACATTCCCTAGGGAATATTCAGAATTGGGCCCTAACGGGTAAACATATTAAAACCAAAACTGACTACTGTTGCTATTGTGGTTAGGAGTAATATGGCAGCATATTTTCGCAAACAAAGAAATCACCTTTAGAATAATTTTCAAAAAGTAGCCCACCAAAATCAATTTGGTTTTTGATGCGAAACAAGAAACATAAGTAATCACCTATGAATCATCATTCCAATATAAAAAGTTTCTTATATTGTTTGATCCTTTCCAAATCTATATGCCAAGATCAACGAAAAGATATGCACGAAAAAATATTTTTTGTATTCAATGCCACGAAAATTAATTGATCCAATCAAGATTTTAATTGAAATGTCTTCAATAACAAGAAATGATAGTATCAATGACCCAAAGTCAATTAAAAATTTAATTGTTCCAATTAAAAAAAAATTAATTTTGTTTCAACTAAAATTTGTGAAACAAATTAAATTTTTAATGAATATTTTTGTAAAAATTCATTAAAAATTTGAATTGGTCATATTTTTTCTGTAGTGTATAAAGAAAGGACTTCCAATTAAATTTTTTTCTGTTTTTTCGAGAATTGAGATCTACTCCGAATATTAAACATCGTATGCAAGAGTGAAATGTACTTAAATGTTTTGTGTTATACATCATACTAAAGGCATATTTAAAAGGTATTCTCAAGGATTCAGCCTCATTATCCTAAAAAAAAAAAACAACCAACTATAGCTCGCAATAATGTCAAACTACAGCAGTTGTGTTCCTATACCTACTATTTCTTTTATTACAATCCACCGTGGTTCAATGTTAGAATGCCCGCCTTGCATACACAGGATCATGGGTTTTCAAAAAAAACCGAGTTTTCAAGACAGGTCAATATCCTAATAAGTTTTTTTCCAGACACTGTGTGAGACAGGTATTAATTATAGTGTGTAGTGTTTTGCATAGTCTTCACTATTCTATTATAGTTAGTGGTTAGAGTGCAAATTTGTGAAAGCCGTTCGACCTCGCGTGTGGGCCATAATATTAAATAGGCAGATACCTGCTATTACATGTAAGTGTGAGGCTTACTAATTATGTGAAGAGCTCTAGCAGCACGTCACAGATGTAATATAGTGAAGAACTGTTCTATCGACACTACTTGTGTGAGTATACAATTAGTACTGTGAGACTCATGAAGTTAGATCAATACAGTGATGTCAGTATGAAGATTTTTCGTGTGCATCATTTAGTTCTATACGTGAGATCGTCATTACGAAAATATATAGTATTATGTTAAGCGCAATAGAGTAGAGCAGCAACTAATATTTTTTTGTTACATATTTATTACACTCTCTATTAAATAGAAGTACACATGCATTATGGAAATGTATTGTGTGCACTACTTATTGAAATTTTCTTTGTGTGAACATGTAGATTTTTAATACTCTCGCTTACGACAGAAATTAGACATGAGCTAGTTGTTTATATATTTCTTATTTTGATTTGCCCTTTCCCCCCTGTCAAACACCATGGCAGTAAATTTGGCATATTTGCCTTATAACAGTAGGATATTTATATGTGTGGTAGTGTTAAGCCTGTGCTCTTAAAGTGTAAAAATAACTAAAATCAGGAAAAGAAAAGAGCTAATACTTATATCAGTGTTGTTGCTAAATTTTGTTCATTATCATTCACTCTGATGGGAAGTCGAACGTCTCTCAAAAGTAATAATTCTATAGAAGTGTGGTCTGTATTTTCTCGCTTAATAATAATGGATTATATAAAGGAAAAGTTTATAGCCTCACGTATATAAGAGTAGGCGATTTTAGCGCATTAAAGGTGGTATTAAGTGCGGAGTTTTTTATGGCCAGCTAAATAAATGTGTGGTGTCACAGTTTTAATTTCAAGAGTAGTGGAGCCGTTATCATTTCTTTATAATTACTCTTACTCTTTAAAGGGTTATGGATAACTGTTGTGATGAAATGCTTTGCTATTGGGCTAATTTCCATCACAAGGTTTCATAATAAAGATGAAATAATGATATACCATGTACACCGCCGTTACGGGCCGCATCTCTATCAACGCATCTTTTATATTAGTGATTTAGTTTTCACTTTTTACGCCGATTATATAGGAGGCTTTAAGGTGAGCTTTATAACTTAGCTACAGACATCGTAAAATCTTTTCTGCTGACCCCTGTTTTGGGGAACTTCAATACCCACAGCTATTACTGACTGAATATTTAACAGTTTTTGTATCTTGTCTTAACGCTAATTTGTCATCGTGGTTTGATCCATATAGTTTCAGATTCGAACTCATAGGAATAGTCTCACAAAGAAGGCGGACGAATATTTCGCGATTAATAGATAGATTCTACCTGGTGTTCTTTTATTGGGTAAGATTGGTGTTTCTCGACCCAGAGGCCTTTCTATTTTATATAGCATAAATTTTTGGGAATTTTTTCTAAATAGTAATATTTTTTTAAGAAACATTTCTAATAGAAATAAATTTGAGAAAAAATTTCTAATTGAAATAAATTTTGCAAAAAATTTTCTAATAGAAATAAATGTTGACAAAAATTGTTCTAATAGAAATAAATTATTATTATTACAAAAATTGGTTAGCCCTGATTACCGAAAACAGGCAAATTGACGTCAAATGCTATTATATCTAATTATAACAAATTATTATTCGAGCTTTATTGGACAGATATAGATTAAAGGAACATGGTTAAATTAGAGCCATTGAAAAGAAACGCCAGATACAAATCTATACCACGCTGGACTGGTACGATGTTTCGGTTCGGCGAATGAACCTTTCCACAGCCTTTAGTATTAGATCTGGCTGGAGGAGATAACTCAATTTTGGGCCCTTTATGCTTAACTCCGTTATGGAGAAAACATTTGGGAAATTTCCTCCTTCAAAATTAGAATTCAAACCTTTTCTCCACTGTAACAGTCATCTTTTCATATAACTTACAAGATCCTTATATCTTATTTTTATTTCGTTTTGTTACATAGTATGCAACAACGCGAAATTTATTTTTAGAAAGCTAATTTGTTTTCTAAAAATAAATTTCGCGTTGTTGCATTACTATGTAACAAAACGAAATAAACATAAGATTAGGGAGCTTGTAAGTTATATGAAAAGAATGATGTACAGTGGGAGAAAAGTGACTATCAATTTGTAAGAGGAAATTTCCAAATGTTTCTCCATAAGGATTAGCATAAAAGGGCCAAAATTGAGTTATCTCTCCCAGCCAGATCTATACATAAAGGCTGTGGAAGGTTCATTCGCCGAACGCGAAACATGATACAATCCAGTGCTATGTATAGATTTGTATCTGGCGTTTCTTGTTCAATGCTCTATTAACCATGTTTCCTTAATGCTTATTAATCTGATCCTATAAAGCTCGACTAATAATTGTATAATTAGATGAAATAAATTTTTGACACAATTTTCAATAGAATAAACATGTTGACAAAATTTTCTATAGCGAATAAAATTTTTGACAAACTTTTCTATAGAAATAAAAATTTTGCAAAAATTTTCTATACGAAAATAAAATTTGACAATACTTTTCCTATAAAAATTAAAGTTTTTGACAAAATTTTATCTATAGAAATAAAATGTTAACCAAAATTTTCTATAGAATATAAATTTGACAAATTTTCTATAGAATAAATTTTGACAAATTTTCAATAAGAAATAAAAATGTTGACAAAATTTTCTAAATTGAAATAAAATTTTGACAAAATTTTCTATAGAAATAAAATTTTGACAAAATTTTCTATAAAATATATTTTGACAAAATTTTCTATAGAAATAAAATTTTGAAAAAATTTTCTATAAAATATAATTTTGACAAAATTTTCTATAGAAATAAAATTTTGACAAAATTTTCTATAGAAATAAATTTTGACAAAATTTTCTATAGAAATAAATTTGTGACAAAATTTTCTATAGAATAATAAAATTTTGACAAATTTTCTATAGTGAAAATAAAAATTTTGACAAAATTTTCTATAGAATAAAATTTGGACAAATTTTCTATAGAATAAAAATTCTGACAAATTTTCTATAGAATAAAATTTTGACAAATTTCTATAGAATAAAATTTTGACAAAATTTTTATAGAAATAAAATTTGACAAAATTGTCTTATAGAAATAAAATTTTGACAAATTTTTATAAAATAAAATTTTGACAAATTTTCAATAAAATAAATTTTGAGAAAAATTTTCTATAGAAATAAAATTTTTGTAAGGAAATATTTGTATAGAAAATAAAATTTTGACAAAATTTTTCTATAGAAATAAAATTATTGACAAAAATTTTCAATAGAAATAAGAATTTTGACAAAATTTCATATAGAAATAAAATAAAAAGTTTTAGACAAATTATTCTATGAAATAAAAATTTTACAGAGAAGAATTCAATTTTCTTTCAAAATTTGAAATATAAATAATTTTTTTTAAGTAAAAAAATTTCTATAGAAATGAAATTTTGACAAAAATTCAATTAAAAATAAAAATTTTGAAAATTCTATAGAAATTAAAATTTGTAAAATTTTCTATAGATATAAATATGTGGACAAAGTTTTTCTATAGAAATAAAATTTTGACAAAATTTTCATATAGAAATAAAATTGAAATAGAAATAATTTTTTAAGAAAAATTTCTATAGAAATAAAATTTTCTATACAAATAAATTTTGACAAAATTTTCTATAGAAATAAAATTTTGACAAAATTTTCTATAGAAATAAAATTTTGACAAAATTTTCTATAGAAATAAATTTTGACAAAATTTTCTATAAAGAAATACAATTTTGACAAAATTTTCTATCAGAAATAAATATTTTGAACAAAATTTCTATAAAAATAAAATTTTTGGCCCCATTTTCTATAAAAATATATTTTTGACAAAATTTTTCTAGAAATAAAATTTTGACAAAATTTTTCTATCCATTTTAAAAAACACAAACATAATAATAATTATCCAAATATTCACAGTTGATAACTTCGTTAGTGTACTTAGCAAAGTTCTTACAACCCTTTGTCACAGGGTCAATTGGTGTTTCAAACTATTCTCGATACATTGTTCACCATGGCAAGTTGTTTTAGGCTTTCTTTGGAATTCAAGAATAACCATAATTGTTCTCAAACTGCGAGTGGGGTTTCATACCAAGAATTCAACTTACTAAATGAGGTATATTCTCGGCAATGTTTTTGAATTTCATTAGGCAGTGTACCTGTTGGGAAATTTTGAAAAAGTCGCATACTCAAAAAAGGTCCACAATAAGTACATCCTCATATCAGAAAATATGCCATACAAGAAAGTTCAATAAAGATATACTATACTTAACAAAAAAAACGCACGGCGAGTGAATTCAATTATACAAAATTGCTTACATTTAAACACTTCTTTTGGTTGCGACTTGAGTCTCAATGCGTGCGGACTAAAGTCGCCACATTTTGATATTTTCAAAAGTCGGCACGATGTCAGAAAAATAATTAATATAATAAATTATTTAATGCTGAAATCCATTCACATGTTTTAAATGCTTTCACAATACAAAATTTTATATAAATTAAAAAAATAAAAAAAAAAACTGGTACATTTATTAGAAATAAGATTAAAATAAAACTAAAAACAAAAAATATTTTAATGGAACCGGGTATAAATTATTGGCCCTAGAATATGGATTTAATGATGGACCATGATAATGACGTTAACAAACCTGATAATTTAGTAGTTAATGATAGGGAACTGGAATATCTGGTATAATTATTTTGTTGTTTTTAATTATTGGATAAATTAATCATTGTGGTATAAATTACTGACGTTTCTTTTTGTGTTTTTTTCTGTTTTAATGAATCCGTGATGAATGATAATCTATGCGAGAATTTGAAATAATATAAAACAAATAAAAAAATACTTATAATATTAATTAGCCTATTTATCCTAGGTGAATGTTTTAAACACCATATCTACGTTTTCCTCTGAAGACCAAACCATAACACAAGGTGAAGAATTATGATAATCCAAGCTGACTTACCAGGAACCTCCATATACTTGACTATTGGCAGTAATATTCCCAACGCTTTTTCGAGAGATATTTACGTGCTCGATATTGAGGCAGGGTAGCGGGAAATAACAAACAATTATCCTGCAAAGGCCTATAGGCATTCCCTCCAAAGGCCAAGAGAAGAAGACCTAATTATGAATATGATTAGTAGAAATCATGGTTTGCGTCTGCTTGTTGAAAAACATTACCATCACAATAATGAATCATGGGATTAAAATTGCTCAGTGGCAACAAAATATTGCTTCTGTTATTGAGATCGACAATATACGGATATCAGGCAAACTAAAAGAGTAAGAAAACAAAATTCCCTTCAAGTCATTGCCGCCTCGTCATTGATTATTCAGCTGATGTTTAAGTGGATGGTTTATATTCATTACTTCAGCCTTAATTTTATCTATTACGGGTTCCCCGCCTCTTCCCCTATAATTCAACAACACACCGCCACTTTTGTTCCAGCTTTAACCAAATAACATGCACAAAATGAGGTCAATGTCGAGTAAAAATATTAATGCTCGGCTGTGTATCGCCCTTTTTGTTACGCTGTCCAAAAGGACAATACCAATGTAAACGAATGACTCAAACGCTTTGCCACATCAATAATAAACTGGTAACACAATATGGGCCCATACATCGTTGAACAGCCGAAACCTGCCACTAATGTTCGATCCCAAACACCATCCAAACGTTCTTCAATGGGATACCGTGCCGTATAAGGGTGGCCAAAAAGAAGACCATGCTAATATGAAATGTAATAATTATAATCATATTAGATTTCCATAGAAAAAAAATTCACGAAAATTTCATATAAACCAATTCTCTAAAAATTATCAATTAAGAAGTAATAAATTTTTAATTGAAACAAAATCAATCACAAAATTATGGTATAATTAATCTTTAATTTGACTTTCAATATTAATTTTTAATTGTTACTATCGTTTCGGTAATTGAATACATTTCAATTTAAAAATTAATTGGATCAATTAATGTCGTTATTGAAGACACAAAAAATATATATTTTTTTTGTGTGTTCTAAGAAGTTGCAATACTTACGTCATTACCACACCAGGAGCTACATATCGTTGAAATTCCATATCGTCTGTACCATAGATGGGTGGTTGTATATTAACTGGTATCGTTGCTAGTTTGCTGGGATAGTTACAATCGGTGACAACAGCTTTTACGAATGTGGCATAGGTATCGTATAGTTTTTTCTCAATATAGAAGGATATTTGTCGATCTGAAATGGAATATCGAACATAGTTAAATATGAGGAAACAGTCTCATAGATTTGCACAAACTAAGAAAATGAAGAAAAACATGTCAAGATCAAATGGACTGTAAATGACATTG
>PGFW01021725.1:10755-21524 GCA_003123925.1 Haematobia irritans
AAAAAAAATGAGATATAAGAGAGCTTTTTAATATAAATTCCAAGTGTTACAACATGACTTTTCTCTTTTTTAATCTACACTTTTTTAGTCAATATTCAATTTTAAAGCTCCATGACTCAAAAGTGGAAAAACCACAAACAATTAACGAAACAAAATTTAACAAAATTTTATTATAGATAATAAAATCTTACAGCCCGTGTGTTTTTGTACAGCTCGAGGACGAGAAACGAGACGTTTCCTTACATTCGACAAATGATATTCACACAACTTATAAGAGATATAACTTTGAAACTACTCGGTTAATATAAGTAACACTTCTTTAAAAATTTTTAAAAAATAATAATATTTAAACAGATGTCATTTTACTAAAAAGATTTCCATTAGAGATGGGAAAAGACAAATCCACCGCTGAAAGAAAACTTTTATCTGGTTGTCGGAAAATTTAATATAAAATCGTATAATTATGCATGGACATAACGAATCCTCAAGTACATATTAAGTAGAATAAATGACATTAGTACGTGGCATTTAAAAAATTTTCTATGACAGTAACACATTTAAATTTGATAGCAAATTATTTGGCTCTAACAATACGACAAATTTCGTAAAATTTAATCAAATTGTTTCATATAATATATATAATAAATATTTTTATAAAAAAATATGGGATCATAATTTAAGAATATAGATGTTATATATTAAAATAAATTAAGAAAAATATTTTACCATTACTAAAAGAGAAGATTTAAAAATATATTATACATATATATGTATTCTACATCATATTAATACAAAATTTACACAGAAGTTATAAAGTAATATAGTAAATTTAATTATACTAATTTTTAGTAGTGTATATAAATTTTGCACTAACAGGGAACATCTTGGCCACAAATTATGAGATTAATTTCTGTCGAACAATTAGCAGAGTAGTAATTTCCATTCTCTTGGACCAATATTTAATTTAAAACTACATTTTATTATAGAACTTAAATACCTTAATTATTTTTTAGATATAAAAATTTATAAAATTATAAGAGAATTTAATACTATAATATGAGGAATTAATATATAATCAAAAAATATATATCAGTATTAACATAAAAATTATATATACTAAAAATATTATCATAGCATGTTTGGATTTCAAAAATTTAAAATCAACTTTAAGATTCTTATAAAAAGAATTATTCTCTGTAAAGTTTTTAGCAAATCTACCATTACAATTAAAATTATAAAATAAATATTTATATAAAATAAAAAATTATAGAAATATTATTAAAATTATTAAATATAGATATTTAAAAATTTAAATTAAAAAAATTTAAAAAATTTATATAAATAAAAATATAAAAAAATCATAAGATTAAAATAAATAATATAAAATAAATAAAAATTTATTTAGAATAAAATAAAAATTGCTTGTGTTGGAGACAAAGAAAATATTTGGGGATTCAGAGAGACATAATTTTTAAAATAAAATATAGAAAATTTTAAAGAAATAAATTTTAATAATGTGAATTGATATAAAAATTGATCAAAAATTATTATCTAAACATCGACAATTACCTATTAGCTATATCAAATACCCCTGTGTAATATTATATTATCTTAGCAGAACTATTATAATACATTGGCATAAAATTTTGACAAATTTAGGTTACTTAGTATGTACACACAAATCTATCTTTAAAAAATTATACTGTATCGCCCATAAGAATTTCTTTGTGTTATGAAACAAGACATCTATCATTTAGATTTAAAAAATTTTATTTAAATATTAAAAAAATTAAATTATGAATTAATATAATTGCCTAGTAATTTTAAATAAAAATTATCTGCTAAAAAACAAATATATACTACCGATTGACATTTCGCAAATTATATCTAAGTTTCTGTATATGCGAAGTAAAAAATTTAATTACAAATGTAGATTATTATTTAATAGCAAAAATCAGTTTGTTTGCTAGGATAGAGATATTTATTATAAAATTTGTGTAAATGAGTAGCTATATTTAGGGTTGATTAGATTCATGATCTATAATTTTTATAAGTTTAGAGCCATAAATTGTTATATTATGAGAAACATACACCATTAATTAAGTTCTCTTTTAATATTATTCTGTTATAGAAATTTTTAAAAAAATTTATTTATATAGAAGAAATGGTATTTGTTTTCAACATTAACTATTTAGAAGTAAGAGTAAGGATATGCAATTGTCATTAAGTGATTTATTAACATAATTTACAATTTTTTTTTACAAATAAATATAAACATTTTTTTGCAGATTCAATGTTTATAAAAAGAATAGAATAAAAATAGTGTTCACAAGAAAGAATAGAAGATAAATAAAGGCCAATTTTATTATGGATACCAAAGTTATATATAATAGAGCAATATGCATAGAACATATATAAAAATATAAGTTAAAAGTTTAAAAATTTAAGATTTTTATAGTAGGTTTATTAGATTTTGAAAAAGATGTAATTATAATTTTACTTAAATATTAAAAATAGATTGATTTTAAATATCATATTTCTAAATTTTATTATAAAAACGGTTATCAATGAAGTCATACATCATCACTTTGAACGATACATAAAATACACATAGCATCATAAGTATTACAAAAATTTCTATGTGATAAAAATGAAGTTTTATTTATTTTGAAATCTTACTAAATTTTTGTTTTAATTAGTACATTCTTTTAAAATATATTTAACTTTTCAATGTAAATATTCCTAGCAAGAGAATATAAATAAGATGAAAAAGAAATAAAAAAAATTAAATTATATTCATATTCACCGAAATATTTATTTTTCTAATTATTTATCCTTTAAATTATTTATAGAAATGACAACTTAATATTCTTTATAAATTTTCTGATCATAGACAATTAGACAGTTAACAAAATCCAATAATTTAAATGTATATTTTGACACTAATTTCACATGTTAAATATTATGAAAATTAAAATTAATAGCTGATTTAGTTTCAGAAATTTCTTTATAATTTTTGTTAATTGAAAAAAAAATATACTGACAAATACAAAAAAGTACAAAAGAAACGAAACAATATAGTGCCATCATAGAATCAAATTCTAAATTTAAATTTTTTTTTTATATATAAAATAAATGGACATAAATTTATGAGTCAGTTTCCAAAACAACTGTTTTTTCAAGCAATTTATTTTTTATTCAACAAAAAATTTTATTCTAGTTATAAGAACTATATACTAATAATAAGTAAAAATATAACCATTTCTTTATTATAAACAAATTTGTGCATTTTTTTAAAATATTATGAATTGCAGAAATATAAAACACATAAATTTCATTATTTATTTATAAATTTATAAAAAATTTAATATATAAATTTAAAATTTTATTTAATAAAAAATTTTTAAAAAATTTTATATATAAAATTTTTAAAATTTTATATATAAATTTTTTAAAATTTTTTAAAAAAATTTTTAATTTTTATTTTATTAAAATTTATAAATATTTAATTTATAAATAAATTTTTAAATATTATATATAAATTAAAAATTTTATTATAAAAAAATTTTAAAATTTATTATATATAAAAACTTATTTAATTTTTATTTATAGAAAATTTTTTACTAATTTTTTTTATAAAATTTTAAATATTTATATTTAAAATTTTTAAAAATTATTTACAGAAAGATTTTTTAAATTTTTATATTAAAAATTTTAAATTTTATTATATATTTTTTAAAAATTTATTTATTAAAATAAAATTTAATTCATATATAAAAATTTATAAAATTTTATTTTATATAAAATTTTAAAATTTTTTTATAAAATTTTTAGAGACAGTAATTTTTTATTTAAAATTACAGCCTAAATTGTGTTTAGTCATTAGACAGATATTTTTTAAAACTGTATTTTATACTAAAATTGTTCTTAGATATTATTTTATAAAAAAATTTAAAAATTATTTGTGTTAATAACCTTTTTTGTGGTGTAAAAATTGTGGTATTTTTGTGTTCTTAATTTTTTTTGTCTTGGTCATACTATAAACTCAATACTTTTGTAAAATATAATAATATATAATAGCCATTACACCTATTGTACAAGAATTTGTTAATTTATATAACAACCAATGTGACATTTTTTACTATAAATTGCATACTCTTTTTAAAGAAATTTTAAAATTTTTATTCGTTATATAATAAATTTCAGTGAACACAAGTAATTTATATTTCAAAGAATCTTTTATAAAATTTGTATTTTATAAAATTTTAATAATAAATTTTATTTTTATAATTTTAAAAATTTATTTATATAAAAATTTTTAAAATGATTGTATATCAATGCCACCCCATCTATGCATAAGAAATTTGTGTTACTTTTATCACAAATTTTTAATGATTATTTATATAAATTACAAATTTTAATTATTAATTTTTAAAAACTCTATTATTTCTGTCCTTCATCACATATCGCGGAAACAAAAAGAAAACGATTTTTCATTTATATTATTATCATGTTTTTGTCTCAAATTTTATTATTTTGCCTTTTTGTTTCGTTATGATACTTAATACTTGAAACAGTTAATTGAATAAACTACACACTGTAATTAAAATAAATAATATTAATGTACATGTTTATGTTCCAAATATGAGTACAGTTATATAAAAATACATATACAAAAAATAAGAATAAATTAAAATAAACCTTCGCACACCACCACTAATTCTTATTCGGTGTCTTAATACAAATAGTTGCCACATCTTACTAATAATTAACCTTCAGATGACCATTTATAAACACACAGACAAACAACGTAACTAGAAAAAGTCAAGTTTATAAAAGAGATGATTATATTGAGCGCAGGGGATAACACCACTCAGTAATACAAGCCATCTTACATTATATACATACAAATTAAATTTAAATAATATTAATTATGAATTTAAATTTGAAATATTTTTATTTATATTATTATATTATAATTTTTTTTTTATTATTTAAAATAAAATTATATAAAAATTTTAAACATATAGTCACTTATTCTTCCAACTTCTATTATAGACATATATAGGGACAGCACTATCCAGAAATTTCTTTAACAAAATTTATAGAGTATAAGAGACTAGAATATGTAAATAGAACATATCTTAGAACAACAATATGAAATTTTTTAAACAAATTCTTTAAAAATAAATTTTTTAAATGTATATAATAAATAACACATTCTGATAAAATGTGTCTTTAATATATATATCACACAAACAGCACAGTTCTAGATATATTACATGATAAATTGAAAAAATTTTAATTATTCCATTTAGGCATACAAATTTTTAAAAAATTTTAATAGAAAGTAAAGATAGACAGATATTAGAGTTTTGAGAAACACCACACTGACTACATTTTGATGAAATTATTTTATTAGAGAATAAGAGTGAATTGTGTGTCCACACATTTTTATTCATCAAATGGTACCTATTCTAAAAAATTATATATAAAATATAAATTTTGCATAATAGGAAGACACATCCTATAACAACTCCTTCAATAATTCCACAACTTTTTACAGAGAAAAATAAATTTTAGGAACACTTTATTTAAAAAATCAGCAAAAATTAAAAATAATTTTTGAGTAGAAAGATAAAACAATGGACATTTTTAATATAATGCACGACAATTTTTATTTATTACAAAGTACAATTTCACACAATACAAGATAGAAATAATTATAAATTTTGAAATTTTTTTATAAGATAAATAAACATTTATAAATTATGTATATAAAAAATTTTTAAATTTAAGAATAAATTTTTAAAATTTAAATAGAAAAAAAAATTTTTAATAAATATATAAAAAGAAACATATTAAAAAATTTTAGAATGAAATAAAATTAAAATAATTTATATATAAGACCATTAAATTTTTAAAATTTTTTATAAATAAAATTATAAAATTTTAGTATTATAAAAAACAGATGTTATCACTTGAGTTAACAATTTTTTATTTAAAACTTAAATTATTATAGACTTACAATAGAAATAAAATTTTAAAAATTTTATAAAATAACACGTATTTGTTTACCACAAATTTATAATAGTAGTCAAGAAACCAAATTAGTAAAATAAATTTCATAAATTAAACAAAATTTTAAAATTTTAAATATGAATAGGTAAATTTCTAAAATTTATATTATTAACATTTTTTTTATGAAAAATTTTAATAAAAGAAATAATTATATTATGTTTTTTAAATTATAAATTGTTAAAAAGTTTATATATAAAAACTCTTTTTAATTATATAGACAATAATATATTAATAAATAAAAATTTTTTTGATAAAAATAAAATTAAAAATATTTAATCTTTATGAAATTGGAGATCTATTCTTAATATCTCACCGCATACTTTAAAAAACTCTCTAAATTATTTGCTTACAACATGTTTATTATTTTTTTTTAAACTTTATTTTAGTATAATCCTCTGTGTTCTCAGTATAAACTTAAGTTAAAATTCTTATATAAATTTGACGCAAATAACTAAAGTTAATATGTTATATTTCAACATATATTGTTAATAAATTGTATCTAGTCGGTATAATAGTAAGTTATAACATTTTTAAACATTTTTAATTACACAAACATATTTGTTTCTATGAAACACAACAGATTCAAATAATCAAAAAAAAACTAAAAAAATAAATAAAAAAAATAATAATAAAAATAATAAATAAAATAAAAATAATATTAAAAAATAATTAATTATAAAATACAATTAATATATTATATTTGTTTATATATGTGGTTATTCTACACTATTATATATAAATACTCAATGATTTAAGGTAGATTAATTAATTAAATTTCGACAAAAAGTAAACAGAACTAATTTAAATTAATAAAGATAATAATAAAGATTAAATACGATATCCTGGTAAATTAAAAAAAAACAACAATCTACATATCAAAATATAACAAAATAAATGTATTAGTAAAAAAATTATATTTTATATAAATAATCTTAAACAATTTAATCTTTTTTAAAATCACTTGATTTTGATTTGGATAATAAATATGAATCTCCTGGTTAACAAATCTTATTGTTTAATCACGGGTAGTGTTTAATGTTAATGCCAAGCAGCGAAGGAAAATGTTCACTCAAACCCTTTACAGTTCACTTTAATAGCAATATCATCGGAGATCCCAGGCAATCTTCGATTTTATTTTGATATAAGCTTCATAAGCCTATATAGGGAGTCCTGGCGAGGAAAAAATGTTAGCCAAACAAACTGTCGTTGAAATTTCTAGAAATTGAAAATATTCTCAATTCTGTAAAAATATTCCACACTTGAACACTGTGCACACATCTGAGAATGACAATACTGTCCACGCTAAGAAAAATTGTTCATGTTTCTATTGTTGTGTTGCCGTTGTTTTGCACCTAATTTGGTAGCGGAAAAACAGGAAAAAGTTCTATGTGAAAAACACATGTTAAGTGTCACAGATTGCCTCGCTGGTGACAGTGTATTGCTGCTGCACTATGTTCACCCATTTCAAATGCGTGGGCCGGCGATTCCAAAGAAAACCAACGAACGTAGAAATCAACAATAATAATGGAAGAACTTGTTGTTGTTGCTGTTGTTGCTGTTTTGTGATGTCCTAAGCCCAAAGATAAACTTTGTTCTGCTCAAATAATACAAAAGCACGAAAAACAACTTTGTCCTAAAGGTAATTTTTCATGGCAAATCATAAACTTTACCACCGGATATTTTCATTATTTTATGAGTACTCAAGGCTCTGACATCATCCTTGTGTAAATTTGGCTTTGATTCAAAAACAAACAGCTCAAACGGCAGCATCAACCGCCATCAGCCAGCTAATACAGTCTCGATACACCACGCTCTAGTAACAATGTTAGCCAACTTAAGGCAAGACGACAAAGTTTGTCTTTCTCGTTTGCCATCATCGATGCTGCGATGGCTGGCAATTGGTTTGATGTTAATGCGTTTAAAAGTAATGCGTCATTTGTGTTTAGATTTAGAGGACTTGCAGTTTTGTCATAGCCCATAAATTCCCATAAAAGAAAACCAATAAAGTGTTCATCGATAATAGAATCCAATAGGAATAATTTTGAAAACTATGACCTTTTCTAATAGGATTCTTATTTCGTATTAAAAAATCTGTTTATGGGTATTAAATTTGAGCTGAGAAATCCAACAAAATCATTGTGTTGAATATAATGAATTTATTTTTTTTGGGGGAACGGGGGAAGTACAAGTAAAGACATCTAAGTGTGTCTGAGAGTAGCTTTCCAAACAGCTTTAACCGTTTAGAATTAAAAAAAAAAACAGTGCACAGAAGTGTCATAATTAAAGGCGTAACACCCACCATTATTGAAAAAGAGGCACTATATTTTCTAAAGAAATTGGAATTATTGGATTAGATCTATGAACCCAACAATCATTCTATCTCCATTCTACATACGAAGAAATAAATCTTTGAAATGAATTATTTATGGAAAGATGCCGTTTTAGCTTATAATATTCTTCAGGCGTAATAATTGCACGCTATCTATATTTTATTTTAAGACACAGAATCAACATTTATAGATACTGTTCCACACAAAATGAGTTGACTAGAAAGTGTCACAACAAGGTAAAAACGTGGCACATTATTCAAAAAAGTATGGCAATTAGTGACGCAAAATTGTCAATGATTGAAAAAAGTGGCAAACTAGCCACAACAGTGACCCTGTTTCGAACTGGTTTTATTCACTCTATCGGCCGGCGGTGTAACAAGCTTGTCTGATTTCTAACGATATTAAGATATATGATGAATATGGTTTCCGTCCTATATTTGATACTAAAATTTGTAGAAGTAATACGAAATTTTCTTGCAATATATCTCCTATAAGGAATTAAACCAAACGCAGTTAAAATTGGATTTTTTATTATATTCCATATACCAGGTATACCAAATACCATAGGCACATTTCTCGTGGTTTTTGTTGGATGTCTCTAATACTCAACATCAACGGAACAAATTCGAGTACACTTGATGAAAATCAACTTTTCTTATTATTTTGAGCTGCTGAATTCGAAAAAAATCTTAAAAACATTTTTTTAAAACATTTTTTTTTTCGAATTCAGCAGCTCAAAAATACATAAGAAAAGTTGATTTTCATCAAGTGACATGAAAGTTGTTTTTTTTGTAAACTAGTGAAATTTTAATCTAATGAAATTCTAATTTACCCACTTACCTGCACCAAAGAAAACGTCAGCTACAAGCAGCAGTTGGTGTCTGCTGTTATATTTGTCTACAGAAAAATATTTTTAAAAGTTTGGTTTCAAAGGTGTCCAAAGAATTAGAGCAAAAAACTTCAGACAAATATGTCTGTTAAAGCGCATTCTGTATCCTCAACTCATTTTTTCCACACCAATAAGTTCTTTGCACAAGTTTAGAAAATACCTTTTTGATTTCTATGTATTGATCCAGGTCTATCGGGTATACGACGTCCTTCGCCACCTTCAAGGCTTCATATATATTGTTCACTCTCAAAACTGGATTGTATGTTAATAGGAGGAGACTTTTAAACTTATTGTACAGAATTGTATTTCGACTCCAGCGATCTTGGATTGTGTCACTCGCTTGACTGAACATATTTAGTAAAACGCTGTTCACAGCTTTTCCCTGGGAGTATGAGATACATAGGACGTAAACATTGGTGACTGGGAAATGCAATATAACCTAGGGAAAAATTCCCAACTACATCAATGCTTGTAACAAAATATGGTAAAGATGAGTATCGAAAATATAAGTCATTTCCTGCTCGCTCCCTCCACCCGTCAGCAATTTAGTCCGTCTGGTCCCACAACATTTGTAAAAAGTTCATTACACTTTTATGCTACGCACTCAGCCTTAAATATAATCATAAAAAACAAAATTTCCAAAGTTTTGCGGAAACCAAAGATAACAGAGCTAAAATACCCCAGGAAGGAAACAACAAAACAAATGGCTACTTTAAATGTACTACCCATGGTTTCGTCTGGGTTGTCATTGCTCTGCAATACAAATAAGAAGATATCATTGTAGAGCATTGCAGCAAAGAAACTAAAGCCATTTAAAGTAATTTTTATTTTCTTTTGCGATATTAATTTGAATTTAGATTTCCCGCGTGTAAGTTCTTCCTTGTCACTGTTCAAAGCTGCGTACTGTGGCAAGAAGAACACAAACTTCTAGCACCATGAAGCAAAAGCGGAATTGTCTATGCCGCTAACTTCTGTTTACTGCAGAGGAACGTGTAATCAAAATGTAAACGACATAGATGGAAATACATGCTGTGCGGAGAAGGCAGACACGGACTTCCGACAGAGGCGAAATGTTAAAAGTACAACGACTCCATAGGGACAATTTTTGTCAGCGCCAGCCATTCTGCCAAAGTTTTCAGCAATAAAGCCACAATTTCTTATTAATCTAAGGTGAGATGAGGCAAGGTGGGACGGCTATAGTTACGATACCACCCAAAGTGGGGTGAATCACGAGCATACCTTTGAATTGTTGACTTTTCATATTCCTACCAGCTGTAAAGTTCACTTTATCCTCTAGCAAGGATTTCTCCCAATAAGATGATTGCATTGCATGTGTATTTGGCGGATCCTATGATATCATCTTGTGGTGTTCTAATATACTGCATTCTCCGCATATTCCATTGTCGAATTTGCAGGTCATGAGTGGCCGCTCGTTGTCATTCTCATTGTTGTTAATGGTGTCCTGTGTA